>JAOWBW010001877.1:5000-10000 GCA_026119855.1 Campanula takesimana | reverse complement strand
AGAAAGTCTCGACATAACTTCGAAGATGGAATTCAAAGGGATGAAATAGAAAAGGATACTCTGAATCATAACTTCGAAGATGGAATTCAAAGGGATGAAATAGAAAAGGATACTCTGAATCATAACTTCGAAGATGGAATTCAAAGGGATGAAATAGAAAAGGATACTCTGAATCATAGAATTCCAAGGAAATATACGATCAACCAACATTTATCGAATTTTTTTTTGGAAAAGGGTCCATGGTTCGCTGATCTTCATCGTTTTGATAGATCCATGCGGCGGGCTGCAGAAAGATACACAGACACATTCACTTGGACAGACATCACCCAGAAAGATTTCGTTTCTGAGCAACTGGATGATGATTTCGTTTCTGAGCAACTGGATGATGATTTCGTTTCTGAGCAACTGGATGATGATTTCGTTTCTGAGCAACTGGATGATGATTTCGTTTTTGAGCAACTGGATGATGATTTCGTTTCTGAGCAACTGGATGATGATTTCGTTTCTGAGCAACTGGATGATGATGAGTCTTGCAAACCGCTAGAAAGGCAGTCGATGCTTTTTTATCCGCGTGGGCCGATTGGGGAGAGCCTGATGAAGGACCTCTTCCCAGATAAAAGACTCCGGGTTCACATGAAATGGTTGTTCGAGGACACCTGCAAGAAGCTGGATAACATGTATTCCGATTTCTCAATGATATTCGATGATCCATACAATTGGGTACATCCCCTGAAACCATTTGAGATAAGTTCTGAGATAAGTTCGTTGATATCTTTTTTTTATAAAGCACATCAACGTCCATTCGAAAGGCGTAAAACAGATTACTTCAGCCAAATTTGTAACAAAAAATTCCCATTTTCGGTGAAAAGGGCCCGTCTCAATAATTCTGATTTTATCTATCGACAATTCCTTAATACTTTCTTCATTCGCAACAAAAAACGCAACAAAAAATTTTCTTTGGGCGTCGGTCAAAAAATACATGCTTTTTCGGAGAGAGATATTCTTTCAGCAATCCAGTCAGAGATATCTAAGATATTCAGATCTAAGGATTTTGTACAAACGGGGGAGGCTGAACCTATCTGGTGTCGAGACCCGTATCTAGACATTTATCTAAAAAGAGACCCGATCGTAGACATTTGTACATCTGATGAAAAAAAACCCGAACTACTAGTCACTTTCGAAGAAGAGTTGAAACTAGAGCCAGAACTCGAAAATTTGGAAACAACTTATTGTCAACCTCTTTCAGATATGAATCTATTTGATTCAGAAGGGAAGAACTTGCATGAGTCTTTTTCAGATATGAATCTATTTGATTCAGAAGAGAAGAACTTGGATCAGTCTTTTAACTTGGATCAGTCTTTTTCAGATATGAATCTATTTGATTCAGAAGGGACGAAGCGCGATGAGGTGCTTACGAAGCTCCATGAGTGGCTTTCAGATATCGATCGAGCTGCTTTAGAAGCGACGAAGGTCGATGAGTCTTTTTCAGATATGAATCTATTTGATTTACAAGGTACGAAGGTCGATGAGTCTCTTTCAGATCTCGATCTAGCTGATTTAAAAGTTAATGAGTTGCTTTCAGATCTCGATCTAGCTGATTTAAAAGTTAATGAGTTGCTTTCAGATGATATAGATCGAGCTGAGTTAGATGAATTGCTTTCAGAGATCCATCGAGCTTATTTAGAAGATATCGATCAACCTGAGTTAGAAGTTATCGATCTAGCTGATTTAGAAAGGACGAAGGTCGATGAGTCTCGAGCTGATTTAGAAGCGACGAAGGTCGATGAGTCTCGAGCTGATTTAGAAAGGACGAAGGTCGATCAAGCTGATTTAGAAGATATCGATCGACCTGAGTTAGAAGCTATCGATCTAGCTGATTTAGAACCTATCGAGCCACCTGATTTAGAAGCTATCGATCGAGCTGAGTTAGAAGCTATCAATCGAGCTTATTTAGAAGATATTGATATTGATCTAGCTGAGTTAGAAGCTATCGATCTAGCTGATTTAGAAGCGACGAAGGTCGATGAGTCTCTTTCAGAGCTCAATCGAGCTGATTTAGAAAGGACGAAGGTCGATGAGTCTCGAGCTGATTTAGAAGCGACGAAGGTCGATGAGTCTCTTTCAGAGCTCAATCGAGCTGATTTAGAAAGGACGAAGGTCGATGAGTCTCGAGCTGATTTAGAAGCGACGAAAGTCGATGAGTCTCTTTCAGATCTCAACCGAGCTGATTTAGAAGGGACGGAGATCGATGAGTCTCTTTCAGATCTCAATCTAGCTGATTTAGAAGGGACCGAGGTTGATGAGTCTCTTTCAGATCTCAATCTAGCTGATTTAGAAGGGACCGAGGTTGATGAGTCTCTTTCAGATCTCAATCTAGCTGATTTAGAAGGCGATGAGTTGCTTTCAATTAATAAGCTATTTGATTTAGAACGGTTCTATCGGTCTCTCAAGTTGAATTCTAAGAGCTTTTTGCTTCCCTATACAAATTTTAATTCAAAGAGCCTTTTTATTCCCTCTTCATCGTTTGATAAATTTTTATCATTAGAAATCGAAAAGAGAAAAAATGATTGTCGTAGTCGTAACAAAGATGATGGTATTGTCCGAAAAGATCAACTAAGGAGTCTTTATCTAAGGACATCCTATAAAAAAATGCGCATGGATAGAAATAAAAAAAGCTTAGCTAGTGCTTTTTCAATTCGTTCAAAAGGGGATCTATTCCAAAAATATATCGCAAAAACAAAATGGAAGCTATTCAAAAGATATCTGCCATGGGCCCTTACTTCGACAGGGCTCAGATATCTAACCGTTCTATTTTTAGACATTGTTTCAGATCTATGGGGGAGAATATGGGACAGGCGAAGATGGCGAATTCGTATTATTGAGATTGACTTGTATGTTCTACGATTGAAGAGGAAATGGACGAGGAAATGGAGGAGGAAATGGACGGAGAAATGGACACAAGCAAAAGAAAAATGGACGCCGAAATTCAAAAAATGGGAGACGCAATTCAAAAAAGTGGATGCGAAACTTTTTAGATTGACGTTCCTATTAAAGAGGATAAAGACCTTTTACGAGACGTGTCTCGACACAGGTTATAGGAAAACTTTTTCTCGAAAGAGAAATAATGGGTCACCTCGGAACAGGAGAAATCTTCGGGAGTTCTTCATTTTAATGGATTTATTGGTTCTTGTTGTTGTATGTCTCGTTTCTAGAGCTTTTTTACAGAGTTTAGATAACTGGTTTTTAATAGTGAGAAAATTCAAAACGGCCGAAGCTTTGATCCTGGATGAAGTGATGATTGAGATTGAGTTGGAAGAACTTATGGCTGAGTATCCTCCATATGAATCGCCCGATTTCGGGTTAAGGGTCAAAAATTTCTTTCTAGGTCTTCTGGAAAAGATGTTATTCCCTAATCCTTATGGACTGCGCGTTAAGAAGAAAAGGAAATTTTTCAATATCAATCTCAGACCTATCATCAAGCTCATAAATCTCATAAGTAATGAAATTACTTTTGCGATAAAGACAAGATCCATAAGTCATACAAGTAAAGAGATCTATTCATTCATAAGAAAAAGAAAAAAAGTGACGCCGTATTGGGATCAAACAGCCGACTGGGTCTCAAACAATTATTGGATTGACAATCAAGAAAGAGAAGTCTTGATGCAGTTCGTCACCTTAAAGAGAGAAAGAAGTATTTCTGAAATTTTATGGAGTTTGACTCATAGTGATGAGTATGGATTAAAGGATGAGGTGCTGCCTGAAATGATTGAACAACCGGGCGAAGTGTACTTACGAAAGGTAATTGACTTTCATAAAAAGGATCTATTAAATTATGAGTTCAATCCATTTTCTTTAGCAGAAAAACGGATATTCCTTGCTCTTTATCATACAATGACTTATTCACAGACCTCGTCTGGGGTTGATCCTTCCCTATCTCGTCAAAAACCCTTTTCGCTACGCTTAACCTTAGCCCCCTCTAAGAGTATTTTAGTGATAGGTTGCATAGGACTTGGACGATCCTATTTGGTCAACTACCTAGCGAAAAACTCCTATCTTCCTTTCATTACGATAATTCTGCACAAGTTCCGGGGTACAATTTATCGTTTTGAAGATATCCTTGATGAGGAGGATGAGTATGACAGTGATGATGAGATCGAGGTTGTTATTGAGTCTCGTGATGAGATTGGGATGCTTAGTGAAGATATTAAGGCTATTGATCATGTTGAGTGGTCTGATTATATGCGTGTTTTGGCGAATTTTTTGACTGTTTTTTATACAATACCTTCGGCCGATTACGACGCGGATCCGGACCTGGAACAGATTTCGATGGATGATCAAACTGACGATATGGATACGGTTGTATACGTACACAAATTTATATGTCTCTTCAAATCGAATTAGCAAAAGCAATGTCTCCTTGCCTAATATGGATTCCAAATATTCATGAGCTGGATTTCTCGGATTCGGATTTCTTCTCTATCGGTCTATTATCGCACCTTCTCTCCTGGGATTGTGAAAGATCTTCCAGTAGCAATAATCTTGTTATTGCTTCAACCCATATGCCTCAAAAAATGCAGCCCTCTCTAATAGATACGCATAGATTCAATACGTGCATTAAGGTACGACGGCCTGTTATTTCACAACAACGAAAGCACTTTTCCACTCTTTTATATACTAGGGGATTTGGCTTGGAAAGCGAAATATTCCGGACTACTCGTGGATTTGAGTCGATAACGCTGGGTTCCAATGCACAAGATCTTGCAGCACTTACCAATGAGGCCCTATCGATTAGTCTTTCCGAGGGGAAATCTATTATAGACAGTAATACAATTAGACACGCTGTTCATAGACAAAATTGGGATTTACGAGCTGAGGTAAGACCTATTAACAATTCTCGGATCCTTTTCTATCAAATAGGAAGGGTTGTAGTACACTATTTACTTTTACGTGATTGTCCCATAGATCCTATATCTATCTATATGAATAAGAGATTCTGTCCG
>JAOWBW010001876.1:0-171358 GCA_026119855.1 Campanula takesimana | reverse complement strand
CGTCTTTCCCGCTTCTATCAACGTTCTATTCTTTCGTTCAACAACGCCATTTTGTTGAGGGACTCGGCGGTTGAAAAGTTGTGATATATCCCATGATCTTCACAATATCGAGCACACCGTTGTTCTTGAATTCTGTTCCATTGTCGGTCGAACACTAACGATGTCCTCTTCTTTTTGGGTTTGGAGCAGTCGAAATAGGTAGTGAGAATATCATAACAATCATCTTTTGTAATCATCATCTCTACCATGTATATCTTGAATAATCATCCACCACAACTAGAGTATACTTGTTTCTTCTAATACTTGCGTGGAAACTGGTCCAAATAAATCAATGTGAGCAGTTGCAAACATCTTGTAGTTGAAGAATTGGACTTGCTTGAAAATGACTGCTTCGGTTGTTTGCCAAGTTGACATGCGGCGCACTTTTTGTCATGATGATCAGCACCTTGTGAAGTCCTTTGACCAATTATTCCTGCTGTTGAGTTTAGATAGATACTTGAAGTTCAGTGACCTAAGCGCTTGTGCCACAGCCAACTATTTTCGTTCACACTTTTGCTACAAAACAAAGATTAGTACTAGAGTTCATACTATGGAAATCAATAATATAAATATTTGTCTTACGATATCCCGTGAGTAAGATAGCTCCAGTTTTGCCATCTTGATAAGACATTGCGTTGAAGTGAAATGGCATTCTAATCCTTTGTCGCAGAATTGAGATATGGATAATAAGTTGTGCTTGAGCCTTCGACGAGTGAGAACTCTTTCAATGCACACTTTGTCTTTCTTGAGCTTTCCATATGCTACAACTTGACCTTTGTTATTATCGCCAAATGTTACGGAGGGACCTCTTCTTCATGGACCTCTTCTAATAAGGATTCATCTCCAGTCATGTGTCTTGAACACCCACTATCGGAATCCATTCATAATTTCTAGCTTTTGAAGATCCAGCATGAAACAAAGAACCTGAAATATAGACATTTTAAGCAGGTCCCCTTTATTCTTTGGGTCCCTAGGGTTAGCAACTTTTGACAACCCACTCTTGCTTGACCTTAGGATTTTTACGTCCTTTGGCATTGGGAGTGAATCGCAAAAGGCATTCACGGCCTTGTGTCCTGAACACATCACAAATGGAACAATGATGAAAGCCACCAATCACATGAGTTTTCACAAACTCTTTACTTTTCTTGGGGATGGCATTCTTCTTTGGGTCAAATGAACTAGCCTTAACAAAATCTTTCTTTTGAAATTTTGGAGCGCTTTTTCTCGGGCGCATAGGGCTAGGAGGCGCACGGCGATGAGGCGCGTGGCTCTTAGGCGCATAATGAGCACTCGAAGAAGGAGCGCGCCTATTTTCAAGAATGATTTTGCTAGGAGATGGTTCATCTGTAGCTATATCTTTCCCATTGGCTTTCCCAAATTGCTTCGTTGGGTAGACATAATGGAATGTTTGTCTCTTGACTTTTTCCTGTCCTTTACCCATTGAATTCGAATGTTTTTCCTTGGGAATTTCAAAAGTTTGTTGGTTGGTAAATTCACTATCTCTTTCAGCATAGACATCACATTTAAAGTTGTCACTAGTTGATAAGAATCCCAAGCCACTTTTTGTTGGGTTTCGATCAAACATGCGCAGCGGAATTTAGCAATTAAAATTTTAAGAAACCCAAAACCATGGATCCGTTTATATGATTAAATCAAATACAATAGATGAATAGAGGAATAGCTAACCCTTGATGGCTATGAATTTTTTTTTCTCTTTGGTCTTGGTGAGATCTTGAAGCTTTATCACGAACAAATCACGAACTTTGTAAGATGATAAAATTCACCCTCTAGCGGTATCCACACTTCGAACGAATATCAAAGGAGCTTCTTGATCTTGGTTGCTAGACCAATATTATGAAACACACTTTCACAATATATAAAGAACTATATGGAATTTATTTGTGAATTATTTTGTTCCTCAATCAAGGATATCTTAGAACAAAATAAATTCTCTCTCAAACCTTTTGAGACTCACAAAAGCACTTGTTTATATGGTCTGGCCGAATTGGGTTTTTTTATACACAATTAAGACCTATTCAAATAGGAATCTTGTGCCAAAACCTTCCTAAATCGAATTAGGAATTTTCCATCGGGAGCACCAGGCGCCCGCCTGGTACCACCCAGGCGCCCGCCTGTTTGGGCAGAAACTCCAGTCCCTTTCGGCTTGAATAGGCGCCCGCCTGGTGCAACCCAAGCGCCCGCTTGGTTGAACAGGAGGCCCAGATCTTTCCAGAAATTCCTTGGAAGTCCTCCGACCTTAATGCCAATATAGTCCTTTTATTTAAGATTCGTTCTATTGTGTGTGACCCTCTAGGATTATACTAAGTTGGCAATGGGCTCAAACATGATCCCATAAGATATGATTAGGTTCTAGCAAACCGTCATACCTACCCAAATAGTATAACTAGATACAAGTTCGCATTCCTTTAGAATATGTCATAATCCCTTTGTCCACGATGTCATTGAACACAAGTCATGGTCAAACAGTCAACTTGTTTTGTTCAATACTTTTCTCGATTCCGAATATGTTGATAATTCAAATGCTATTGATCCAATCAACCATTTGAGTCCGGCCGAACATTTCATCAACATCATTCCTTCGAGGGGCCCAAGCTTGACATCTCTCCGTGGAGGGACAAATCCATTTAGCTTATTATTCTTCCCAACGGGAATCCGATTATGCCAATCATACCCTTTATAACTACCGTGTTAAGGTAGCGTTTGAATATGTCAAACACAATGTTCATCAAGTGGAAGACTATAATAACTTCATGTCTAAGGATTCAAATGACATAACTAATATGAGATATATGTACGACATAGACCATGACATAAATCTCATACAGCGGGTCATGTCCGGTACCTTGTTCCAAACAAGTACCCATAAATCTAACATGATCATCCCATGATCATTTAGCCTTATACTAGTGCTTAACAAGTACTAGGGACGGAGATTATTATAAGTAAACATGAACAACAATAATAATCAAAACATCTCTTTATTGATATGAAATAAATGATAACAATTACAACGTTTATTAACGTGCCTAGGGCACCACTACCAACAATCTCCCACTTGCCCTAGGCCCAATCTCCCATGTATCTAATACCCATGGACCTACATGACCATCATGTTTAGCTTGTGGAAGTCCCTTTGTTAGCGGGTCCGCACATTGTCATCAGTAGGTACTCTGCATATATTTACGTCTCCCCTATCAACGATCTCTCGAATGATATGAAAACGCCTAAGTATGTGTTTGGATTTCTGAAGTGCTCTTGGTTCCTTTGCTTGAGCAATAGCACCATTATTATCGCAATAAAGGTCTATTGGATTAGCAATACTAGGAACCACTTCAAGTTCAGTTATGAACTTCTTAATCCAAACAGCTTCCTTTGCAGCATCCAATGCAGCAATATACTCAGCTTCTGTTGTAGAATCAGCGGTTGTACTTTGCTTGGAACTCTTTCAGCTTACAGCTCCACCATTTAACATAAACACAAAACCCGATTGCGATCGGCTATCATCTTTGTCGGTTTGGAAGCTTGCATCCGTGTAAGCATTTACAACGAGATCATCTTCCATTCCTCCATAGACCAAAAACGAGTCTTTAGTTCTTCTCAAGTACTTAAGAATCGCTTTTACAGCTATCCAGTGATTTTCGCCAGGGTTGGATTGATATCTACTTGTCATGCTCAAAGCATAAGATACATCCGGCCTAGTACAAATCATGGCATACATGATGGACCCAATTGCCGAAGCAAATGGAACATCATTCATTTTCTCACGCTCATCTTTTGTCTTCGGACATTGAGTCTTACTTAGAGAAACTCCATGTAACACGGGCAAGGTGCCTCTCTTAGAATTTTCCATACGGAATCTTCTAATGACCTTGTCAATGTATGTACTTTGGCTTAAACCAAGTAGCCTCCTTGATCTATCTCTATAGATCTATGCCAAGAATATATGCGGCTTCACCCATATCTTTCATTGCGAAGCACTTTCCTAACCAAGTCTTCACAGACTGAAGTGTAGGAATGTCGTTTCCAATGAGCAATATGTCATCCACATATAAAATAAGGAATAGCACTATGCTCCCACTAATCTTCTTGTATACACAAGGCTCATCTTCGTTCTTGATGAAACCAAACTCTTTGACCGATTCATCAAAACGGAGATTCCAACTCCTAGAAGCTTGCTTCAATCCATAGATGGATCTTTGCAATTTGTATACCTTAGAATCTTGTTCAAAACCTTCTGGTTGTGTCATATACACATCCTCTTGAAGTTTTCCATTCAGGAAAGCGGTTTTGACGTCCATCTGCCATATTTCATAGTCATGATATGCGGCAATGGCAAGCAAAATTCTTATAGACTTGATCATTGCTACGGGTGAAAAGGTCTCATCATAGTCAATACCATGAACTTGCCTATAACCTTTCGCTACAAGCCTAGCTTTGTAAGTATGCACCTTCCCATCCATGTCAGTCTTCTTCTTGAAGACCCATTTGCATCCTATGGCTTTTACACCTTCGGGTGCATCAATCAAATTTCCAAACTTGATTGTCTTGCATGGATTGTATTCGGATTCCATGGCTCCAAGCCACTTGTCTGAATCAGGAGAAGACATCACCTCTTGGTAGGTTGACGGTTCATCATTCTCAATGATTTCTCCTCATTACTATCCGTTACGAGAAATCCATATCTCTCGGGCTCGGATCGTAACCTACTAGATCTGCGAGATGCTTGTGTATTTTGAACAGGTTTCACAACTCCTTGTGGTTCTTGTTCTTGTTCCACTGTTGGTTCAATGTTATTTTTTGGGTCTCGAATTTCTTCAAGATTTATTTACTCCCACTGATTTCTTTGGAGAGAAACTCTTTCTCTAGAAAGACACCAGTTCGGGCAACAAACACTTTGTTGTCCTCTCGGTTGTAAAGTAATATCCTTTAGTTTCCTTAGGATATCCCACGAAAATGCATTTATCAGATTTGTGTGCTAGTTTGTCAGAGATAAGTCTCTTGACATAAACTTCGCAACCCCAAATCCTCATGAAAGATAAACTAGGTTTCTTTCCACTCCACATCTCATATGGAGTCTTTGGAACCGATTTAGTTGGAACTTGATTTAGTGTGAAAGCAGCGGTTTCTAGAGCGTAACCCCAAAATGATATTGGAAGATCAACTTGACTCATCATTGATCGAACCATGTCTAACAAAGTCCGATTCCTCCTCTCGGACACACCATTTCATTCAGGTGTTCCAGGTGGAGTCAATTGTGAAACTATTCCACAATTCTTTAGATGATCATCAAATTCTTGACTTAAGTATTCACCACCTCGATCTGATCGAAGTGCCTTTATACTTTTTCCAAGTTGTTTTTCTACTTCATTTTGAAATATTCTAAATATCTCAAATGCTTCACTTTTATGTTTCATTAGGTAAACATACCCAAATCTACTATAATCATCAGTGAAGGTTATGAAGTATTGAAATCCTCCCCTAGCATTGCTACTTAATGGTCCGCATACATCGGAATGTATCAATCCCAATAAGTCGCTTGCCCTTTCACCCAACTGGTAAAAGGTGTCTTAGTCATTTTTCCAAGAAGACACGACTCACAAGTATCATATGACTCTAAGTCACATGAACCCAAAAGTCCGTCCCCATGGAGTTTTGAGATACGCTTCTCATTAATATGACCAAGACGGCAATGCCACAAATAAGTATGATTTACATCATTAGGTTTAGATTTCTTATTTACATGATAGACATTATTTTTCATTCTTGACATCCAAGATATAAAGGCCATTAAATGAATTAGCAATACCATAAAGCACATCATTTAAATAAATAGAAAATTTCTTATTCTCAATAAGAAACTTAAAACCTTCATTATCCAAACAAGAAATTGAAATAATATTTCTGCTTAAATCCGGAACATAATAACAATTGTTCAAAACAAGAATTAATCCGGAAGGTAAAGTGACTTCATAAGTCCCTACGGCTAATGCAGCAACTCTTGCTCCATTCCCCACACGTAGATCTACTTCACCTTCTTTAAGCAGTCTCCTATTCTTTAATCCCTGCACATTTAGACAAATGTGAGAACCACATCCGGTATCCAATACCCAAGAATCAGTGGTGGAAAGGAGAATATCTATCATATAGATACCTGAAGTCGACGCAGCCTTGCTGCTCTTCTTCTTCTTTTGCTCTTCCAAGAAAGCCTTGCAATTACGTTTCCAATGACCAATTTCTTGACAATGGAAACAGATTGCATCCTTTTGTGAATCAGGTTTTGCCTCAGAAGCCTTGGCAACCTTTGTCTTGCTTATCTTGGGTTTGACAACTTTTGCCTTACCCTTTCCTTTGGCACTAGCCTTCTTCCCATCATGAACCAAGAGCACGGGAGAACCTTTCTCCACAATTTTCATCTCTGCAGTTTTGAGCATCCCATGCAACTCAGAGAGATTCTTATCCATTCCATGCATGTTATAATTCATCACAAACTGATTATAACTTTTAGGTAATGAATTAAGAATGAGATCCGTGGCTAGCTCCAATGGGATTGGATAGCCAAGTTTCTCAAGGTGCTCTACATAACCTTTCATTTTAAGAAAGTGAGGACTCACTTGTTGCCCTTCATTCATTTTGCAAGTAGTGAATGCAACAATGGTCTTGTACCTCTCTTGCCTAGCTTGCTCTTGAAACATGGTTCTCAACTCCACGCCTATCTCATAGGCTTCCAATGTTCCAAACTTTGTTGGAGTTTTGAACACATAGCAGCAAGCATGAGACAACTTACATCTCTAGAATCATTACGATGTTTCTTGTAATTGTCTCTTTCTACCCTAGGGGCAGTAGGCGGTGGTTCAGCAGGGAGAGGCCCATCGAGAATGTACAACTTATCTTCTTGCCTAAGAACAATTCTTATGCTTCGGATCCAATCCATAAAGTTTGTACCATTCTCTTCGAGCTTATCCTTCTCAAGGATCGATCGCAACGACATTGATTGAGTGTTATTAGTCATTATCTACAAATATGCAAAAATTTCCAAAATTTAATAAGTACCGGTTTTCATTAAAGAGATAAACAATGTATTTTAAAACAAATACTCCACTAAATTATATAACCTTCATATACATCCAATGTATAATATAATTCAAATGGGTTAAGATCCAACTTTAATTTAATTTCAAGTCCGCTAAGGCGGATTACACAAAATCAAATTAATTAGGTAGACAACTCTTGTCAATCATATCTCATATGACTCTTAATTCCTTTTATGAGATTCTTAAGAAATCCAATTTCAAAAAGCATGTTAAACCTCATCTTTGCCTAGGCCCAAAACTGTTTTGACGCCCATTTAAGTCTGACCATTTTAAACGCATAGTTAATGTGTCCCGC
This sequence comes from Campanula takesimana, assembly GCA_026119855.1. Taxonomy (NCBI): domain Eukaryota; kingdom Viridiplantae; phylum Streptophyta; class Magnoliopsida; order Asterales; family Campanulaceae; genus Campanula; species Campanula takesimana. Next base: position 163,912 of record JAOWBW010001876.1, on the reverse strand, counting down.
TAGGGCGTGCCCACACTATCTATCTTGCTCATACATAAACAAATTTAATGCATCTCGCTAGGGCGAATCTACATTAAAATCACTCATGTAATAACAAGTGTTTTAATCATGGCATGGCAATAAAAGACTTAAAACTTTCTTTGAAGGTTCATTACATATAGCATATAACACATTTATGAGCACATAATATAAACATGTTACACATCAAGTTTAGCCACTAAATTAATCCCATTAATTTAAGCATGATATTTATGTGTCATTAGTTTCTCTATAATTACGAGGATGAGACTATTTCAACTTTGGTTATTATCTCCAAATCAAGACAACAAGAAGTGCGGTCGAACTAAGCCATTAGGCAACCACAATCCCGCACTAATTCAAGAAACCAAGAAAGTAGTCCATGTGGCCGAAACTAAGCAATAGATGGTCTCGATGAACGTAGGCTAATTGCATTCACAATTCCACATGATCTCCAATCATTGAATCAAGAACTTTGTTTCTCAATTTTAGCAATTATGAACTCTTCATAATTCTAACTTCGTTTTATCTTTGAAACTTTGATTGCGATCAATTTTGGGAACACAATCTCGATGAACGCAGATTAGCCATCCAAAACTTGAACCATCTAGGAATCACAAGACTAAAACAAATAGGAAAATCAAACCCCAAAATCCACACACAAACCAACTACCCAAACCCATTCCAGATCAACAAGTCTGGGCTGGTTCTGTTACTGGTTTTGTCGAATTTATCGAAAATTCCATATTCAGATTTTAACCAAAATCAGAACAAATTTTGGCCACCGAGCGCCCGCCTGCAAAGGACCAGGCGCCCGCTTGAAAGGCCAGAATAGTATAGAATTTTAAAGTTCGAAAATTTTGTCTCAAAATTATTTTTCTTCGATTATTAAAACTTTGATCCAATCAAAATCAATAATCGAAATAATTCAGAATCCACCATAATTTTTATTGCGATTGAATCGTGCGATTAAAGTTGCAAAAACAATAAACCACATAAAATCACAAAACACATAAACATCATATAATCCAATATTCATATCATGCTTGGCACATAAACAATTTATATACACACAACATGATTCAAGTATTGAATTAATCAACATGAACGGGGCTCTGATACCACTGTTGGGTTTCGATCAAACATGCGCAGCGGAATTTAGCAATTAAAATTTTAAGAAACCCAAAACCATGGATCCGTTCATATGATTAAATCAAATACAATAAGATGAATAGAGGAATAGCTAACCCTTGATGGCTATGAATTTTTTTTTTCTCTTGGTCTTGGTGGAGATCTTGAAGCTTTATCACGAACAAATCACGAACTTTGTAAGATGATAAAATTCACCCTCTAGCGGTATCCACACTTCGAACGAATATCAAAGGAGCTTCTTGATCTTGGTTGCTAGACCATATTATGAAACACACTTTCACAATATAATAAAGAACTATATGGAATTTATTTGTGAATTATTTTGTTCCTCAATCAAGGATATCTTAGAACAAAATAAATTCTCTCTCAAACCTTTGAGACTCACAAAATCACTTGTTTATATGGTCTGGCCGAATTGGGGTTTTTATACACAATTAAGACCTATTCCAAATAGGAATCTTGTGCCAAAAACCTTCCTAAATCGAATTAGGAATTTTCCAATCGGGAGCACCAGGCGCCCGCCTGGTACCACCCAGGCGCCCGCCTGTTTGGGCAGAAACTCCAGTCCCTTTCCGGCTTGAATAGGCGCCCGCCTGGTGCAACCCAAGCGCCGCTTGGTTGACCAGGAGGCCCAGATCTTTCCAGAAATTCCTTGGAAGTCCTCCGACCTTAAATGCCAATATAGTCCTTTTATTTAAGATTCGTTCTATTGTGTGTGACCCTCTAGGATTATACTAAGTTGGCAATGGGCTCAAACATGATCCCATAAGATATGATTAGGTTCTAGCAAACCGTCATACCTACCCAAATAGTATAACTAGATACAAGTTCGCATTCCTTTAGAATATGTCATAATCCCTTTGTCCACGATGTCATTGAACACAAGTCATGGTCAAACAGTCAACTTGTTTTGTTCAATACTTTCTCGATTCCGAATATGTTGATAATTCAAATGCTATTGATCCAATCAATCCATTTGAGTCCGGCCGAACATTTCATCAACATCATTCCTTCGAGGGGCCCAAGCTTGACATCTCTCCGTGGAGGGACAAATCCATTTAGCTTATTATTCTTCTCAACGGGAATCCGATTATGCCAATCATACCCTTTATAACTACCGTGTTAAGGTAGCGTTTGAATATGTCAAACACAATGTTCATCAAGTGGAAGACTATAATAACTTCATGTCTAAGGATTCAAATGACATAACTAATATGAGATATATGTACGACATAGACCATGACATAAATCTCATACATCATGTCCGGTACCTTGTTCCAAACTAGTACCCATAAATCTAACATGATCATCCCATGATCATTTAGCCTTTATACTAGTGCTTAACAAGTACTAGGGACGGAGATTATTATAAGTAAACATGAACAACAATAATAATCAAAACATCTCGTTATTGATATGAAATAAATGATAACAATTACAACGTTTATTAAACGTGCCTAGGGCACCACTACCAACACTTTTATCACCACTGACTTTTTGGGACTCAAATATATTCTCCATAGTGACACGAGAATTGGACCACTCATTTGTAATCTTTTTAAGATCAGTAATTTGAGCAACCAATTCATCGTTTTGAACTTTAAGAAGTGAATTCTGTTCTGTTAGAAAAGTGTTTTTAACAGTAAGAGGAGTCATGCTCTTTATCTGCTCCTTAAGGAGGGTGAGTTCAGATTTAAGTAGAGATTTCTCGGTCTTAAGCTGGGAAATTTCATCACATGATAGTGCTAAAGCTTCCTTCATACTATCAAATCTAGTAATTACCTTTTCAGCCTTCTTGAACAATTTTTCTTGTTCAGCCATCACTTCATCATTGATTTTGGAGATTGGAGCAGTTGGTTCAACCTGTGGTCTAATGTATGCTCCTTTTCTCAATTTGTTCCTTGCTCCAAGATCACATCGTGAGAATAACAATCCACCATCGTTTTGAGCCGGAGTGAGAAATCCTTGTTCAACGAGCTCGCTAATGGTTGGTCCTTTCTTCTTTTTCACTTCTTGAAAACCTGCAGATTTCTTGATAGGTTTATTCAAGGCATTCATATCGGGAACATCCTTGGAGAAGTCATCATCCGAATCATAAGCATCAACTTCATCATCATTTGCCATCAAACAAACGAGTCCATCGTCGGAATCTTCATCGCTCTCATCGGAGTCTGTTTCAATCCAAGTATTGTGCTCATTTGCTGGTGCTTCTTCTTCAGCAACCATTCCCTTGTGACGAGTAAACTTGGGAGTGAATTTGGGAGTATGGCTGCTCTTCTTCTGCATATATTCAAATTTGGGAATCGGGCAGCTTGATGCAAAATGTCCGGGTTTCCTGCAATTAAAACAAACAAGATCTTCTTTTCTTTTTGAATCACTGCTCCTTGAAAACTTTTGAGGAGCTTTGCTGGTAGATCCTTGAAATTTGTTGGTTGAGCCGGGTCTTGAGAATTTTCTGAATTTTTGAAATTTCTTCACAAATAAAGCGAAGTCTTCATCATCCATGTCTAATAGCTCAGAAGTAGAAATTTTGGGATCGGAGCTTTTCTCATCTTGTGCAGGCGCAGGAGTAGGCGCAGGTGTAGGCGCAGCTTCTCTGTGCGCCATCATAGCCATAGATTTTGACTTTCCTTCAGTTTCGCTGATTCGTTGGAGTTTGAGTTCATAAACTTTGAGATTTGCATAAAGGTTTCTTAAAGTCCAAACATCTAAAGTTCCAGCGTCTTCAAGAGCGCTAGATTTATGTAGGTATCTTGATCCAAAAGCTTGTAGAAAATTTACATTCAAATCTTTGTTGGTAAACTTCATGCCAAGTGAAATACATAGATTGATAATTTCACAGTAGCGTTCATAAGTTTGCCTTAAGTTTTCACCGGGGAGTTGAGAAAAATTGTTGAATCTCTTTTGTACTTCGTATTTCTTGTTCTCCTTGCAGATGGTGTCTCCTTCAATATGCTCTTCAATAGCATCCCATAGCTCATTTGCAGTAGCACAATGCATGACTTGTTGTTTCATAGCCGTGCTTAGAGTGCTTAGAAGAATGTTTCTTGCTTTGCCATCATTTTCAACTCTTCTAATTTCTTCCTCGGTCCATTCTTCCCTTGGTTTGAGAACTGTAGGTTGGGCAGCGTTGGTGCGTGGATTTGGATTCGCCTTCATCGGAATATAAGGTCCATAAACGACGGTGTCATGGAGCCTTTCATCGATTGAGTTGAGATGAGTCAATATGCTGAATTTCCACACGTCAAAATGATCTTCATCAAAGACCGGAACGTGAGTGTAATTTGTAGTTTCCATAGGTTTTGAGTTTGCCATTTAGAATCGGCACCCAAGCTGTTAAGCTTGAAAAACGAAAAATGTTTTATAAAGGTGTTAGCTCTGATACCACTTGTTGGTCCCAAAGGGCAACAAGGGTATGAAAAATAGCTAGAGGGGGGGTGAATAGCTGTTTTAAAATTCTTTTCGTACCCTTGAAAAACTCAATTGCAAATGCGCACTTTATCAAGTAAGCGTTATGAAATGCGCCTAAGTGAGTGAGTGAAATGCACAGCGGAATTTAGTAATGAAAATAGGCGCAAAGTGTGATAAAGGGGCGCACACACACTCTAAGTATTTTGGCTCAAAGTGGTTGAAATAAAGAACTAAGGCAAATGATATAACAACACAACACAATTCAGTTCAATCAATCTACAATGAGTAAACAAGCAAATAGTGAGTGAAAATAATAACTTGAAAGAAACGACAAGATAATAACACGAGCTATTTGGAGAGGTTCGATCAATGAAAGATCTACGTCCTCTACCAAGATGGTTAGTCTTGGATTTCTAATGGAGATCTTATATAATGAGTGAGTGTTTCAAATTACAATGTTTGAGCTTATACACTAACTCAAGATCTATTACTATGAAAGAACAAATCCAAAACAATAACCGGTGTATCTCTAAAAGATGGATCTAAATGATCAAACTTAAAGAGGTGCGTGTGTGTTCTTAGTATCAAGGCTCTTTATATCTTTATGATTTAGAGCACAATGAAACTAAAGTGTTATAGCTTGAAGATCTGGGCTAAGGATGAAGGTATGAAGATGTTCTTGAGGAAATCTGGAAAAACGAAGGCAATCTTCAAATCTTCAACGAATGCTTTGAGAGAGAAATTCTTGAAATTCTTAGCAAAACTCAGCAACTTCAAAATGTTGAAGTTATGGGGTATTTATAGTGAACTTCAAAAAACTAGCCGTTGGAAATCCTTTGTGGATAGGATGAGCTGTCGCTCGTTGATTGGAGCATGCATATATTATGCCCATTTTGACACTCAACATAAATGTGACCGTTATGGACACATGTCAACAGATTAGGCGCATATGCATCTTTTAACCACCGTTGGATCATTGGCGTAATTTGAATTCTCTTCAAGTCTTCGAGTCTTCAATAAATCACTGAGTTTGAATAAACACTTTGAGGCGCGTTTGAGCCAACCGGCGCATTGAGCCAAGAGGCGCACAGTAAGCGTGCGCTTAAATCAAGGGGTGCAGAGGCGCGTAACATAGCTTTATGAAGAAATCCTTATGTGCGTGCTCTAAATGGCGCATGGCGCAAATGTAGAAGGCGCGTGGCGCAGGAGGCGCATAAGCGTGGCTCAAACTCACTGAGTGATTTTTCTTGAAACTTAATCTTCTTGCCCTATTTCTAAGCCTATTCTATAACATTGGACAACTTAAAAAATGAAGTATAAATACTTCTTACATGTGGGTCTAAAGTCCATGAAATAAAACTTAGGTGATGGATCAATCAAATCTAATAAATCCTATTACATTAAAAACTGAGATATGTGTGGGCATACCCAACACTGCCTATAGCCTTTCGCTACAAGTCTAGCTTTATAAGTATGCACCTTACCATCCATGTCAGTTTTCCTTTTGAAAACCCACTTGCATCCTATAGTTTTTACACCTTCGGGTGCATCAATCAAGTTCCAAACTTGATTGTAGTACATGGACTTAATTTCAGATTCCATGGCTCCAAGCCATTTATCTGAATCAGGAGCGGACATCGCTTCTTGGTAGGAAGTAGGTTCGTCATCAACTATGACTTCCACTTCATTGATATCCATCATGAGAAATCCATATCTCTCAGGTTCGGATCGCACCCTACCAGTTCTGCGAGGAACTTGAGTATTCTGAATAGGTTCCACAACTCCTTGTGAAACTGTTGGTCCCAAAGGGCAACAAGGGTATGAAAAATAGCTAGAGGGGGGGTGAATAGCTGTTTTAAAATTCTTTTCGTACCCATGAAAAACTCAATTGCAAATGCGCACTTTATCAAGTAAGCGTTATGAGATGCGCCTAAGTGAGTGAGTGAAATGCACAGCGGAATTTAGTAATGAAAATAGGCGCAAAGTGTAATAAAGGGGCGCACACACACTCTAAGTATTTTGGCTCAAAGTGGTTGAAATAAGGAACTAAGGCAAATGATATAACAACACAACACAATTCAGTTCAATCAATCTACAATGAGTAAACAAGCAAATAGTGAGTGAAAATAATAACTTGAAAGAAATGACGAGATAATAACACAAGCTATTTGGAGAGGTTCGATCAATGAAAGATCTACGTCCTCTACCAAGATGGTTAGTCTTGGATTTCTAATCGAGATCTTTATATAATGAGTGAGTGTTACAAATTACAATGTTTGAGCTTATACACTAACTCAAGATCTATTATTATGAAAGAACAAATCCAAAACAATAACCGGTGTATCTCTTAAAGAAGAATCTAAATGATTAATCTTAAAGAGGTGCGTGTGTGTTCTTAGAATCAAGGCTCTTTAGATCTTTGAGATGGAGAGCACAAGAAACTAAAGTGTTAAGGCTTGAAGATCTGGGCTAAGGATGAAGGTATGAATATGTTCTTGAGAAATCTGGAAAAACGAAGGCAATCTTCAAATCTTCAACGAATGCTTAGAGAGAGAAATTCTTGAAATTCTTAGCAAAACTCAGCAACTTCAAAATGTTGAAGTTATGGGGTATTTATAGTGAACTTCAAAAAAACTAGCCGTTGGAAATCCTTGTGGATAAGATGAGCTGTCGCTCGTTGATTGGAGCATGCATATATTATGGCCATTTTGACACTCTACATAAATGTGACCGTTATGGACACGTGTCAACAGATTAGGCGCATATGCATCTTTTAACCACCGTTGGATCATTGGCATAATTTGAATTCTCTTCAAGTCTTCGAGTCTTCAATAAATCACTGAGAGTTGAATAAATACTTTGAGGCGCGTTTGAGTCAAGAGGCGCATTGAGCTAATAGGCGCACAGTAAGCGTGCGCTTAAATCAAGGGGCGCATAGGCGCGTAACATAGCTTATGAAGAAATACTTATGCGCGCGCTCTAAATGGCGCATGGCGCGAATGTAGAAGGCGCGTGGCGCGTGGCGCAGGAGGCGCATAAGCGCGGCTCAAACTCACTGAGTGATTTTTCTTGAAACTTGATCTTCTTGCCCTATTTCTAAGCCTATTCTATAACAATGGACAACTTAAAAAATGAAGTATAAATACTTCTTACATGTGGGTCTAAAGTCCATGAAATAAAACTTAGGTGATGGATCAATCAAATCTAATAAATCCTATTACATTTAAAACTGAGATATATGTGGGCATACCCAACAGAAACTTGTTCAGATCCAACATTTTGTTCCACATTATTTTCAGGTTCTCAAACTTCTTCGAGATTAATTTTACTCCCACTAATTCCTTTGGAGAGAAACTCTTTCTCTAGAAAGGTACCATCTCGGGAAACAAACACTTTGTTGTCCGTGCGGTTGTAAAAGTAATAACCCTTAGTTTCCTTAGGGTAACCCACAAAATAACACTTGTCAGATTTTGGTGCAAGTTTGTCCGAGATCATTCTCTTAACATACGCATCACAACCCCAAATATTCATGAAAGACAAGCTAGGTTTTCTTCCAGTCCACATCTCATATGGAGTCTTTGGAACAGATTTAGTTGGAAATCTATTTAGTGTAAGAGCAGCAGTTTCTATTGCATGTCCCCAAAAGGTTAAAGGAAGATCAACTTGACTCATCATGGAGCGAACCATATCTAATAAAGTCCTATTTCTCCGCTCAGACACACCATTCTATTGTGGTGTTCCAGGTGGAGTTAATTGTGAAACAATTCCACAATTTTTAAGATGATTGTCAAATTCTTGGCTTCAATATTCTCCACCTCGATCAGATCGAAGTGCCTTAATAGTTTTACCAAGTTGATTTTGTACTTCATTTTGAAATATTCTAAATATCTCAAAAGATTCACTTTTATGTTTCATTAAGTAGACATAGTCATATCTACTAAAATCATCAGTAAAAGTTATGAAGTATTGATATCCTCCCCTAGCACTGCTGCTCATTGGTCCACACACATCAGTATGTATGAGTTCCAATAAGTCACTAGCCCTTTCACTACTCTTAGTAAAAGGTGTCTTTGTCATTTTTCCAAGTAAACAAGACTCACAAGTTTCATATGATTTAAAATCACGTGAATCCAAAAGTCCGTCCCCAAGGAGTTTTGAGATACGCTTCTCATTAATATGACCAAGACGGCAGTGCCACAAATAAGTATGTTTTACATCATTAGGTTTGGATTTCTTATTTATATTATAAATATTCTCATTATTTCCATTCTCAACATCAAGAACATAAAGGCCATTAAATGAACATGCAGTACAATAAAGCATATCATTTAAATAAATAGAAAACTTCTTATTTTTAATAAGAAAACTATAACCTTCATTATCCAAACAAGAAACTGAAATAATATTTCTACTCAAATCCGGAACGTAATAACAATTGTTCAAAACAAGAATTAATCCGCTAGGTAAAATGACATCATATGTTCCTACGGCTAATGCAGCAACTCTTGCTCCATTCCCCACGCGTAGGTCCACTTCGCCATCTTTGAGTAGCCTCCTATTCCTTAGTGCCTGCACATTCAAACAAATGTGAGATCCACATCCGGTATCTAATACCCAGGAACTAGAAGTAGAAAGTAGAATATCTATAACATAGATACCTGAAGTAGACGCAGTCCCACTGCTCTTCTTCTTTTTTAACTCTTCCTTGTAAACCTTGCAATTTCTTTTCCAATGACCAATCTCATTGCAGTGGAAACAGATTGCATCCTATTGGGAAGTAGGTTTAGCCACATTAGCATTGGCAATAATTGCCTTGCCAATCTTGGGTTTGACAACTTTTGTCTTAACCCCTTTGCCTTTGCCTTTAGAGCCTTTTCCTCCTTTTCTCACTACGAGCACAGGAGCGACTTCTTTACCGATTTTCTTTTCCGCTGTCTTTAGCATCCCATGCAACTCAGACATGGACTTATCCATCCCATGCATATTAAAGTTCATGACGAACTGATTATAGCTTTTGGGCAATGAATTAAGAATAAAATCAGTGGCCAACTCAACATCAATGGGATGGCCAAGCCTCTCTAGATGCTAAAAGTGAGCCTTCATCTTCAAAACATGAGGGCCCACAGACTGCCCTTCGCTCATCTTTCATGAGACCAAGGCAGCTATAGTATCGAACCTCTCTTGCCTTGCTTGTTCTTGAAACATATCTTTCAACGAAGCAGCAAGGTCAAATGCCTCCAAGTGTTCAAGAGTCTTCTGAAGCTCTGGACACATGGCCGCAAGCATAAGACAACCCACCTCACGAGAATCACTTTTGTGTTTCTTGTAGGCGTTTCTCTCATCCTTTGGTGCATTAGAAGCAGGTTCTTCTTCAGGAACGGGCTCATCAAGAATATAGTGCTTGTCCTCATGCTTTAGAACAATTCTAAGGCTACGGATCCAATCCGTGTAGTTAGCTCCATTTTTTTGAAGTTTTTCCTTCTCAAGGATAGATCGCAATGATAAAGAACCAGTACTTTGAGCTATTATCTACAATTATGCAAACATATAATTAAATATAAGTACTAACTTAATTAAAGATATTATAAGTATTTCACAAATACTCCCACTAAATTATATAACCTTCAAATACATCCAATGTATCATATAATTTAAATGGGCTAAGATCCAATTTTAATTTAATTTCAAGTTCGCTTTGGCGATACTGCTCAAAATTAAATTAATTAGGTAGACAACTCCTTGTCAATCATATCATATATGACTCTTAGATCCTTTATGAGATTTAGACATCATATGTCTTAACACATTTCAATCTCATCTGTGCCTTAGGCCCAAAACTTTGTCTTTTGATAGCCCAATTAAGTCAAACCATTTTAAACGTATAGGAATCACTATTTCCTCATTTTATTCATAAATGAATAGAATTAATGCGCCTCGCTTTGGCAGAGCCATAAAACTACCCATGTACTCACAAGTGTTTTAATCATGGATTGGCACATAACTTAAATTTTAAGAAGGTTCACACACATAAAGTTAATCAATTATCCAAATTAATTTTATGTGACATTAGTTGCTCTAGTTAGGGATAAAAGTCTGAAATCATGAGATCTCTCCATCTTAAACTCCTTTAAGATTCTGATCTTATTAATGGTCTGGACTTCTGAATTTGAATCTGTTTCAGGAAACATGGTTTAACAACCAGCCATCTGAAACAAATCAGAGTCAGTATAACCCAAATCATCCGTACGGATGTTTCTGGAAGTATCCAGATTCATCCGTATAGATAGTTATGCATATCTCAGAAATACTGAACTCTTCAGGATTCTAGAACTGCATCCGCAGAGCATCTTGAAATTGAGAGCACAAAACGTACGGTCGAAACTAAGCCAAAAGGCATCCACATTCCCGTATAGATTGGTCACATGTCTCAAGACCCTTTTAATGTCTCTTAATCTCACAGATTACAGCAATTCTAAACTCTTTAGAACTCTGATTTATGCAACTATTCCGAATTCTCAACAGATAACTGTTTCAGGAAACACGGTTTTGAAAACCAGCTGTCTGAAACCAGTTTCTGTTTCCAGGTTCGAATTCTGCAAACAATTTGCAGAACAATCTAAACATGAGAAGTCAAAATGAAATCTGGGAGTGGACCAAAACCATCCGTACGGATGTGTTTGGAGGCTCCCAAAACAGCCGTACGGATTCTTAGGTAGAATCCCAGTTTTTCCAGATTTTCAGATTTCAGAAATTCGATCAATCTTAATATCGTGTTTATACATAATCAGATTACAGAAACATGAAATTGCAGATTACGAATTTTTACCCATCTAATTCATATATTCAATAACCAATTTATTCCACATACAAATTAGATCAAGATTATTAATAAAATAATCCAATTACAACATGATAATCTAAGCATGCGATCATACATATTAATCAAATCAATATTACAACCACATCAACTAGCATGCATATTTTTTATTTCATATAAAATTCATCACATAAATTCATCTATCTCATGATCATACCAATTAAATAATCGCATTAAATAATTATATCATGATAATATTAGAATTATTGATCATTAACGGGCCTCTGATACCACTATTGGGTTTTGTGCAATCATGCGCAGCGGAAGATAGACATGATTAAAACCCAATAGCCTAGATCCGCTATGAACAATAATTCATAATAACAAGATGAAAGAAACTAACCCTTGTAGATCGTTATGTAAAACTTGGATTAAGCGTTAAGACAAACGCCCTCTACCGGTGATCCACACAACGAACAAATTTCAAGAACGCCTTCTTGAACTTGACTACTAGGTCTTCGGATTGATCAACGATGTTGAAGAACGATTCTTCAAAGCTCCTAATTATTATTGTGACTTGATAATTGAGATTAATCAATCACAATAACCCAAGAATATAATGTGTGATTTCTCTCTCTAAGAAAGACTTTGGAATTGATCAAATCAACAACTAGGGAACAATTCCCGTCAGTCTATATTTATATTCAAGGGTTTCAGAAACCCTTTAGGACTTAGGTTTTCTTGTTCAACAAGAGTTTTCTTAAAAACTGATTCTGCCGGGCAAAACCATCCGTACAGATGTTTCTGGAAGCACCCAGACTCATCCGTATGGATCCTTTAGGCAGGATCCGTTTTACTTTATTTTTCGCTCCTTTTAATTATCCGTTCTGCGTGTGTGACCCAATAGGATTATACTAAGTTGGCAACGAGTCCGAACCAGTTAAACCTCGTAAGTCATAAGCGGACTCTAGCAAGCCATTATTACTACCCAATTAGTATAACTTTGAACTCCAAAGTTTCCTAAAGTAGAACATAACACAATCTCTTTGTTACACGGTGTCTATTGAACGTAAGCCATGGTCAATGGTCAACTTACATTTGTTCAATGCTTTCTCGATCCCGAATGTATTGATAATACAAATCTTATTTGAGCACGGCCATGCATATCATCAATACCATTCATCGAGTGGCCAAAGCTTGACATCTCTCTTGACGAGGAACAAATCCCATCTTGACTTATTACTCTTCCCTACATGATTCCGATTATGCCAATTATATTCTTTATAGCTATCCGGTTAGGGATAATGTTTGAATATGTCAAACGTAATGTTCATCATGTGGAAGACTGTGATAACCTCAGGTCTAGAGATTCCAGTGATATAACTATATGAGACTTAATTATGACATTGTGACCATGACATAAATCTCATAGGGGTCAGTCCAGTATTTGTTCTCCAATAAATACCCATAAGCCTAATTGTATCCCATACACCATAATCATCATATAATTATCTATTAAACTTATACTAATAATTAATCATAATTATCAGGGACGGGGATTATTATAATAAACATGCAAAAGACATAATAATCAAACATTCAATATCTTTATAAATAATAACATTTGTTTTACAAACAACATGCCTAGGGCATAACACCAACACGTGACACACAAATACCGTGACTATGGTTGGTTTTTGGTCTAGTTCACGTTGCCATTGTCTTTAAGCACGTGTCCAAAGTCAATTGTGGCCAAGTTAATGCCCGGGTTACGACTCCTTGATGTAATACAAGTGTAGCCTAACCTGCCTTTAACCCATGTGTTAATGACGACCACAATTAACAAAGGTCATGTTCTAAAGATAGGGTAACACCGTGTCGTTAAGCCCTAATGAACGAGTCATGTTAATCATCCTTAAGCTCATGGTCGAGGATTGAGACACCTCATTCAAAATGAGGTCGTGTCGGAATATCGGTGCATCCTTCGGAACAGTCTCGATCCCGACTGGGGCTTAATCATGATTAGGATGACCCGCACATCGGGAACCTTGCGACGCACTAGACCTTAGGATCATTTATTTCGGTCGGTGGAAGCCGCTTACCCTATAGGACCCTTGCCCATGGGAGTGTGCAAGACAGGTGAAAAACGAGGGGTCTATAGGCGTAGTGATGGCCTCCACTGATCTAGGAGTTAGAGTAGTTGCGAAAAAGAAGAGAAATCTTTTCTAACCATTTAGGAATAAAATGCTTTTTAAGTAAACTTGGATGAATAATAATTGCGCATTGCATGAGTTTGCTCCATTTGTGATTCTTGTCTTTGACGCATCGCATTCTTGCATTAACAAGCGTCATCTTGTTAAGTCTTTGGACGGATCCCCGTTATCCTCCAAGGCTTCCATTGAGTAATTTTGTTAAGTTTTTGGACGGATCTCCGTTATCCTCCAAGACTTCTAATGAGTGATTCTGTTAAGTCTTTGGACGGATCCCCGTTATCCTCCAAGACTTCCATTAAGTGATTTCGTTAAAGTCTTTGGACGGATCCCCGTTATCCTCCAAGAGTCTTTGGACGGATCCCCGTTATCCTCCAAGACTTCCATTAAGTGATTTCGTTAAAGTTTTTGGACGGATCCCTGTTATCCTCCAAGACTTCCGTTAAGTGATTTCGTTAAGTCTTTGGACAAATCCCCGTTATCCTCCAAGACTTCCATTAAGTGATTTTGTTAAGTCTTTGGACGGATTCCCGTTATCCTCCAAGACTTCCGTTAAGTGATTTTGTTAAGTCTTCGGGCAGATCTCCGTTATCCTCCAAGACTCCCGTCGTGATCCCCATCGTGATCCTCGTTGAGATTCCCGTTGGAACCTTAGGCATAGTCCCTAGTTCCCCGTTCCTCGTTGAGATTCCCGTTGGAACCTTAGGCATAGTCCCTAGTTGCCCGTTGTGATCCTCGCTGAGATTCCGTTGGAACCTTAGGCATAGTCCCTAGTTCCCCGTTGTGAACCCTCGTTGAGATTCTCGTTGGAATCTTAGGCATAATCCGTAGTTCCCCGTTGTGATCCTCGTGGAGATTCCCGTTGGAACCTTAGGCATAGTCCCTAGTTCCCCGTTGTGATCCTCGTGGAGATTCCCGTTGGAACCTTAGGCATAGTCCCTAGTTCCCCATTGTAATTCCCGTCGAGATTCCCCCTAAGTTTCCAGTTGAAAATTTGAGGAACCCTAGCCGTTGTCCCCTAGGTCCCCATTAAGACTTCCGTTGGAACCCTAGGCGTGGTCCCCTAGGAAGTCAGTCAGGTCTTTAGGTGGATCCCCGTTATCTCCCAAGAAGTCAATCATGTTCTTCTTTTCCTCTTAGAATTCTAAACCGGTCTGAACTACGGTGACCTGAGCCTCTCATCGCATGGGACCCCCTCCTCCGTGGTAAGGGGAACGTAGGCAACTTCGGCCCGGTCAATCTAAAAAAAAGGGAAAATGTGTGAGTCTTTTGTGTGTCAATCCTCATTTAAAAAAAAAAAAAAAAAAATCGGAGATCACGTTTTCTTAAAATAAAAGATCAACTCTTTTCTAAAAGGCTAATCCGCTAATGAGGCGCTCCTCTCAAATCATGGTTATAATTTCACCTCGAGGTTTAAAATGCTAAAGTCCTTTGCGGTCTTGTCCACCGGAAACATCAACCAAGGAGCCCACATCTGAAATGGCGTCTGAGACTTCCATCCACGTGAGCAAGATTGGGACACCGTCCACGAGAAGAGACCCATGCCTCGGAGGCCCAAAGGCGGCTACATCAAATGGAGATTCGTACCTTTGCCGAATGCCATGCGCGAGGTTACGCCCCTTGAAAGGGAGCCACCAAAAGGAGATGGCCAAAGGCGAGTCCGGCGATTGCAATGCCAAGCCAAGTGGAGACCTCGTGACGTCTTTCCCGACGACAAGGAACCCGAGTTCCCCGTGGAAGACATGGAATGTGCCGCCGACAAACCCTCCAACAATTGAGGAAGAAAACGGACCATCGCACTTTATAGGAGCCCATCCCTAAAAAAAATAAAAATAAAAAAAATAAAAAAAATGAATGATGAGTCTTCCAGCCTCGTAGGATCTAGACTTTCACCAAAAGTCCGTCCCGGACTGTGTCTTTTTATTTTTGCAAAGGTCCGCACTTGGACATGTATGTACAAAGTTATCTCAATAAAAGAGTCATTTTCATTCTCTTCTCTCTAGACTTGAGACATCATTTGCAATATACATTTACTCTTGAAATTGCCTTGCTTGTTATGATCAATTGATTGCTACGTCCCCAAAATGATGAATTGACTTCTAAGCATACTAGTCAATGACGACTCATTAAGGGCGAATGGACCTAACACGAATGAGAAATGCTAAACGCAAACAATTAATCTTGATGTGAATAAATGTTGTGATCAATTGGCATGAAGAAAACATTAATGGCAAGTCTTCCCTCATACACTTCCCTGATACACAACCCAATACACCTTTCCAAAACCAATTCTTGATGCACATCGAAGGCATCCTGAGACAGTAAAAAGGCGAGGACATTGTTGCTCGACCATCGAGATTTGACAGTGCTCACACGTGTGCAACCAAGCATAGGGCTCCCCGAAATCTTCAAAGTCAGCCCAAAGTAACGGGCACGCCACCAAGGGGCTACAAAGGAGCCAATGCCCGAGAAAGCGAGCTGGGGCTAATGTTTACCTCCTCCAAAAAAAAAAAAAAAGGAGAAGAGGGAAAGGAAATGAATGTATGGAAAGGAGGAAAGGAAATGGCGGAAAGAAAGGCCCGTTCACACCAAAGAGGGTTCACCCCAAGAGGTCCATCTCAAGGAGTTCACCGCAAAGCAAAGTGAGCAACAACGTCCTCCGAGACAACATCAAAAGAAATCCAATTTCAGCAAAAGACAGCCCCCAAAGCCGAACTACGGCGACCTGAGCTCCTAAAACTGAGGGGAACGTAGGCAACCTTCGGATCCGGTCATAGCATCAAATGAATCCATCAAACTCTCGGTCCTCCTAAAATGACCCGGTTCTCTTCCCTTGGTCCCATCAATAACCAATTTCCCAGATAATGATCAATCTCTCCTAAACACATTTTTGATCTTGCCATTGATCGAATCTTAATCCCAATTGATCATGACATTTATACATGTTAAGGCTAATTGCTTGCTATAATCCTGACTTAATGACAAACATGGTCCATTCAAGAAATCATTTGATGATATTAACTAAGGCAAATTTCAAATGTCTCAACAAGTCTTCTTTTCTCCATCTTAGGAAAGAGCTAAACACTTGTATTCTGTCAAGCAAGGGCTTCCTCCCATTTCATGATATATTGCTCAAAGAGCTCACCAGCATAAAGGGACTCTCTCCCAAATAAAATGCCCTTGCATGTTTCCTCCAAGAAAAATACTTTAAAGTCCCCGTTCTATCGAGTCGGCTGGATCACTCATAAAAAGAAAAAAGAAAAAGGCACTGAAAAAGTAGCCTGCTAGGTTGAAAACCCGTAAGGGCGGCCTAGGCAAAAAACAGGGTGTGCCATAAAAGATGCAAAAGAGATGCCCGCTAGGTTGAAAACCCGAAAGGGCGGCCTAGGCAAAAGAAAGGGTGCGTCATGAAAAGGGATGGGTTCTTGACCTCATGTCAAAGGCCGAAAGACGACAACGGGTCCACGTCAACATCAAAAGTCGAAGGACGACACTGGGGCTACCTCGACATCAATGACAAAGACGACATTGGGGCTGCCCCACAACAGC
Source organism: Campanula takesimana (assembly GCA_026119855.1). NCBI lineage: Eukaryota > Viridiplantae > Streptophyta > Magnoliopsida > Asterales > Campanulaceae > Campanula > Campanula takesimana. The sequence goes on along the minus strand of JAOWBW010001876.1, from coordinate 146,755 downwards.
GACGAGCATATTTCCTACCATCAGTTACTCCTCAACGAATGGACAAAATCCAAAGGACTTTATGCATGACAAACCTCACGGTTAAGTTAAAATAAAAAATTTGACTAAAATGCTTTGTTAAAAGATTTGCCTTTAGGAATAAGCATTTCCGAAATTTGCCCTTTTGGCATCATTTATCAAAGACCATGTTTCAAGCAAAATGCTTTTGATCTCCTCTCAAAATTATTTTCCCAAAGTTTTGGACTCTTTCGTCCACAATGTGTCTTAACGGTTGCCCCTAGGCTCTTCTCCGGTGTCAAGAAAATGTGTCAACAATCCCGTAGAATGGAGTTGACCCAAGTCAAACCTTGACTCAGAATAGTCATTATAGGTTGAGACCCTTTCCCTTTGACCATCCAGCGTGACGTAAAGACCATTAGGTTTCGTTAGATTCGTCCTTTGGCCGTCCAGCGTGACGTAAGACCATTAGGTTTCGTTATATTTGCCCTTTGGCCGTCCAGCGTGACGTAAGACCATTAGGTTTCGTTAGATTTTCCCTTTGGCCATCCAGCGTGACGTAAGACCATTAGGCTTCATTAAACTTGCCCTTCGGTAGTCCGAGTGGACGTAAGACCATCCTTGTTAGTCAACCATCTTGTAGTTAGAGTTGACCGGAACCCTTGAGCGACCAAAAGAGTGTCCAACCCTTGAAGTGGCCATCTTAGGATGAAGCGTTTTTCTCCGGCAGTCCTTAGTGGGACGTGAGACCAGTTTGCCTTGTCAAACTCCCCAAAGGTAGAGTTAACTCGAATGTTTTGTCCCGGCAGTCGAAGATGACGTAAGACCAGTCTTGTAGTCAAACCTCTTCCATAGAGCCAGGTTGACCGAATCCCTTGCCTCTGACCGAATGAGTGTCACGCCCGAGTCCTTACCTCTGACCGAATGAGTGTCACGCCCGAGTCCTTGCCTCTGACCGAATGAGTGTCATGCCCGAATCCCTTGCCTCTGACCGAATGAGTGTCATGCCCAAGTCCTTGCCTCTGACCGAATGAGCGTCATGCCCAAATCTTAGCCTCTGACCAAATGAGTGTCATGCCCAAGTCCTAGCCTCTGACCAGATAAGTGTCATGCCCGAGTCCTAGCCTCTGACCAGATGAGTGTCATGCCCGAACCTTAGCCTCTGACCAAATGAGTGTCATGCCCGAACCCTAGCCTCTGGCTGAATGAGTGTCATGCCCAAGTCCTAGCCTCTGACCAGATAAGTGTCATGCCCAAACCTTAGCCTCTGACCGAATGAGTGTCATGCCCAAATCTTAGCCTTTGACCAAATGAGTGTCATGACCGAATCCCTGCCTCTGACCAAGTGAGTGTCATGCCCAAATTCCTGCCTCTGACCAGATGAGTGTCATGCCCAAATTCCTGCCTCTGACCAGATGAGTGTCATGCCCAAAATCCCTAGCCTCTGACCGAGTGAGTGTCATGCTCAAATCTCTAGCCTCTAACCGAATGAGTGTCATGCCCGAGTTCTCCACCCGACCTTGAACGGTCACCCTTAAGCTTGAGACGCTAAGTTCTCCACCCGAACTTTACGGTCACCCTTAGGCTTGAGACGCTAAGTTCTCCACCCGACATTTACGGTCACCCTTAGGCTTGAAGACGCTAAGTTCTCCACCCGACCTCGACGGTCGACCATATGTTTAAGTAGCCTTAAAATCTCTCACCCCTCTTCCGAACTACGTTAGGCTTGATTCCCCACGAACGGGATACGTAGGAATCCTATACCCCTAGGTCCAGCCATCTGAAGCAAAATCGGCCCTAGCCGTCCTCCCATCAGATTGGGATGCTTTATGTATCGACAACCCCGCTTCTCCAAAGCGACGTTGCCGAGGGGCTCTGTAAGTACCCCAATCTGAAATGACCAAATTAGAGGAATTCTTGGCACCATTCAGGGACAAACTGATAGGCCAGGACCTCACTATGATAAATTTAGAACACAAGGACCTTTCTGGAATTAAAAATTGGAAAAATCCAGAAGGCACCATCCCTAGCCGTACGGCTACTTTGGGAGGTCACAGGGCCTATAAATTGAAGCCCTTGCTGATCATTCCAGGGGGGGAGAAACGATTATTGTTAGTGTTAATCTGCTAAAATTGCTCCAGAGAGTGTTTTGAGAGTGAAAGAGAAAGGAAGATTGGCCTAACTAAACATAGGTGAAGCCACCTTCTCCCCCATCCTTCTCTTCATCTTATCTCCTTTGTTTGTTCATATTATTGTTGTTCATCTATTAATTCTTGCAAGTCTTGTCCATTCAAGCAACTTAATTTCATTGCAAGTCTTGTCCTTCAAGCACTTTAATCTTAATCTTATTGCAAGTCTTGTCCTTCAAGCACTATATATATATATATATATATATATATATATATATATATATATATATATATATATATATATATATATATATATTGTTATACATTATGGTCCAAACCATGGATGATTCAAGGTGCCCTTCACACTTTGTGTGAAAGTGGTTCTAACCTAAGGATGATCATGGTTTGTTGAATTTCTTACTTATAACAAATTAATGATCTATTTTAATGAAAAAGGCACATGTTTTGGTTGATTATGTTGTTCATTGGTAGCAAGGATGGTCATTTGGATGATAAAGTTTCAATCTTTATCATCCAAACATTGATCTAGCTTCAAAATCCCCTTTGGGGTCATAAAGATCAAATCTTTATGTCAAATAATGTTGTCCCAAGGTTGTATTTGGCTTAAGAATCCACTCTTGTGGTGAAAGTCCAAATCTTTATGTTGATTTTGTTTTGATTTGGCAATGATAATCATGTGGGATGATAAAACCTTAGTGTTTATCATCTTACCCTTTTGATTTAGCTTTGAAATCCCATTTTGGGTCATAAAGATTGTATCTTTATGCAATAATTTGGTCCCTAAGAGGTTAATAATATATAAAATGTCATCTTGATGATAAAGTTTCCATCTTTAATCATCAAATGGTCATTTTGTCTCATTTGGCCATATTCATCACCTTTGTATGATTTTCTCCAATGATTGCTTTGATCACACCTAAATACTTGTTTTGAGTTTCAATTGATGATCATTAGGCATAGGAATGATTTTGTTTAAGTCTGTTGTGTTGAAATAAAACTGGAATCAGAACTGTTTAAGTCCAGTTTCAGCAGAATGCTCTGTTTCTGCCTGAAACTGGAATGTTTCTGAACAAACTGTAAAATTACAGGGAGAGACATCTTGAGCCGTACGGCTACTTTGGATCCAGAGGGCAAAATGTCTATTTTGCCCTCTGATCCTTGTTTTCTTGATAAAAAGACCCCCTTTTCAGTTAAGTTTTGAATAAAAGTTAAAAACATAATATTTTCCGTTAAATACACATACACACATGCACTTTTGAAAACTAACAAGGGAGACTCGGTTTCCGAGGCACTCTGGGTGAACCCCGACTATGTTCTTCCCAAAGTGTAACGTGACCTCCGAACTCATCATCTCTAACCATTTTTCGTTAAGTTTTGGTTTAAAATTAAACTAACGTGGTGACTCCGTTTTGCGTGATAAAGTTAACCGTGTTTGGTATTTCGCCTCTTTAAAATTGCCTTGTGCGTCCCCGGAGGGCGGGATACTTACAGTAATAGACTAGGGAAAACAGATAATGCACTTTACCCAAATCCAAGTTCTAACCAAACTTGGTTGAGGACGTATCAGTACTTAAGCTGTAAACCTCTCCAAATACACATGTCATTTGTGATTGCCTACTTACTATTCTTAGGTTGCCGACTAAGCTCAATCATCGGCAACATTCTAAAGTTTACTTATATCAGGTTTTCCCTTTACCAAAGGACTTGCACTACATTAAACTTTTAGAAAATATTTACACTAGGACTAAGGAGGTGTAAAATTAGAAAGAAAAAAAACACTAATATTCCTTGTTGAAAAATGAGAAAATAAAGTTGCTGACTAGAATTCCCCAAGAGCCCATGGGATTTACATAATTCCAAAAAATTTCTTCAAAAAATCACAAAAGGTCTTCCAAAATTCCAGAAAAGTCCCTAAAATTTTGGAAATTACGTAATAGCCCATAATATTTTGAAATTCCTCTAAGGTCTCGGGAAATTACCCAGTTGTCCTTGGCTGTTTGTGCGCTAGGAAGGCTTTGATCCGGTGTGCAGCCGCCCATGGAGTTATGGTGCGGTCGCACACCTGTGCTGTTCTGACTGCCTCGCTGATTTGTACTTTTTTGCACCCAAAGTTCTGGCGGCCATAACTTTTTCATATGAACTACGATTTGGACGTGCCAATTATCATTGAAAATCTCTTTTCAATATCCAAAGGTATTGATTCCTCAATGGTCACATCTCTTTATCTTTATTCTCTGGCCGGTTCTTTATCCTTCATTTTTGTACTTTAACATCCATGAATCCGTGCATCCTTCAGCTCCTTCCCTATAATCATAAACACTCAAAAAATTATTAAAACACGCAAGGTTGAGCACCAAACAAGTCATAGAAATATATCATTTGAATTGGTACAAACAAATCCATCGTGTACGGCCGAGCACCCTAAGGGACTCGACCGTGCTCCCTTAGGCACCCAGTCGTGCTCTATTCAGCTGGATGTGCACCCTGAGTTAATTACATCAAAATACACATCTGCAGATTTTGACTGCGAATCAGATTCAAAGGCATCACGTTACACTTCTGATGTTGACGTAACTGATGTTTGTATAATGAGGATTAAACAAGAGGCAAAGGTGAACTACAATGATATGGTAGGCTTGATATACATAAAAGCCAAGGTTTACCCGCTAAACACTATTCTTTTGGTCTAATGTGCAAAATAATTTGTCAACATCAACTGCTGAATCTCAATATGTAACGGTTGATGGTTCTTTTCATTTTTTGAAAAGTCAAACTGTTGGGAAAGAACAAATAACACCGATGTTTGATAACCAAGTTCATCAAAACATGACGACATCTGGGGGCACTTAGTCAGGATATTACTATAATAATATGTCGATTGTTACAATTTACACATACACTCACACATATCTCGTATGGCTACTCTCCAATAATAATCTCACCACATATATTATCTCTCCCCCAAGAACACACAAATAACACGGTCATGGCCGGGTTGTAGGATCGCCCATGTGGCTCTCTTAGGCCCCCGGCCCCCTCCTAAACACTATTTTGTGCTCTCTCTTTTGATATCCTAACTTTCTTATACACAAAGTAAATTACAAAATATTATGGTGGTAGTCACATATATTTATAGGGATATTAAAACTTAATCCTGATCAAAACCTAATTTACCCGGAAATATATCAGAGACGGAAGGAGTAATAAAGAAATTAGGAAACTAATTCCTTAGAAGCAACATACTCCTTTTTTTCTCCTAGGAACCACGTGAATCACCCAAACTCTTTTATGGTTCAACCGAGGCCTTCATATGGTCAGGTCGAATCTTTTTCGGCCTGCACCGTCTCCGTCCCGATTTTGACTCCTCGCTCCTCCGTGGTTTTGACCCTCTCCTTGGTTTTGACTCCATTCTTAACAATCCCCCACCTGGAGACATTGACCACAATTGTGAGAAACTCCATCAAACTCCCACCAGAGAACGATCCACCAAATATTTTCACCATGTTAAGCCTCCACGCTCCTCCACCATTACGAGCCTCCATGCCCAAGTAATAAGGCAAGTTGAAACCAAGCGACACTTCAACCTCTCTGTGTTAGATTCTTCTTGCCTCCCCAAATCAACTTCTACCTTGATTTCTCTGCAAGTCGCCTTCTCCCTCCTAGATCCACTACCCTTACAATGCTCCCCATGAAACTCGGGCACACCTTGCTTCTTGCATTGTCCTCGTGTGGTCTTTTCTCGCTCTTTGTTAGGGCCACTTGAATCCCACCGCGTTACAACTTTTGAGTCACTCTCCCCCTTAACATGTCGTTCATTGATGCCTCACTGGTTTAACACCAATAGGCATGTTTTTACGCCTCTTGCTCCCACCCGGAATGAATTTGATGTTGTCGGTAGAGTACAACATCCTTCTATCTCCCATTTGTCGTTTGCGAGAAGTCCTCCTATTCCCACGTGGTCAAATCGGCTTATACCAATCACATTTGCATCGTCGGTTTCTTACGCAAGTGTCTGATGCATCTTCTCCTCTTCTTTCATATTTTCTCCATCGCCTAAATCTGTACTAAGAAAATTTCTCCCCTTGCGATTTTTCTCCAACAACCTTGACTGCCCCAAAATCCCTTGAACACCTCTAATCCATCTAGATCTCTGCATCCCTAAATCCCACCTTGAATTTTGCAGATCTCATAAGAAACACAACGAACTGATTCAGACTGTTTGTCTTTCTACACGTTCGTGACCTATTTGGCACGCTCTTGCTTTAACTAGAAACCCTAACATCTCTCAGATTAATCCTGCATGTCTTCCATATGAAGCATCTGCACTGCACTAAATCTTCACGTGCGCTGCACAAAGCCTGCACGTGCAATGCACGAATTCTGTACGTGCAATGCACGAGTTCTTTACCTTGGATCTCCCGAATCTCAAACCAAAGCTCTTGATACCAGTTGTTGGGGAATTGGGGAGGGGGCCTCTACATTCACTAGCCCATACTAGCAGTCATCAATATGGAGAAAATAATCAATACATGATAATATAATAATATGAAAGAACAAATAACACCGATGTTTAATAACCCAGTTCATCAACACATGACTACATCTGGGGGTACTTTAGCCTGTATATCACTATAATAATATGTCGATTGTTATAATTTATACATACACTCACACATATCTAGTATGACTACTCTCCAATAACAATCTCACCACATATATTATCTCTCCCCAAAGAACACACAAATAACACGGTCATGGCCGGGCTGTAAGATCGCCCCCATGGCTCTCCTAGGCCCCCCAGCCCCCTCCTAGACACTATTTTGTGCTATCTCTTTTGATATCCTAACTTCCTCCTACACAAAGTAAAGCACAAGATATTATGGTGGTAGTCACAATATATTTATAAGGATATTAAAACATAATCCGGATCAAAACCTAATTTACCCGAAAATATATCATAGACGGAATAAGTAATAAAAAAAATTAGGAAACTAATTCCTTAAAAGCAACATACTCCTTTTTTTTTCCTCGGGAACCACGTGAATCACCCAGACTCTTATGGTTCGGCCGAATCTTTTTCGGCCTACAACGTATCCGTCCCAGTTTCGACCCCTCGCTCCTCCGCGGTTTTGACCCTCTCCTTGGTTTTGACTTCATTCTTAACACAAACAAAATATTATGGGCCACGAAGCAAGGTTTTAACCATTTTTATGATAATTTAAGTATTATTGATATCTTAAGAAATCATGTTCAATACTCTTGTACTAAGTCTATTGATATTAGACTTCATTTTATCCGAGACTTTGTTAGGTAAAAAATATTTAGCTCTTGAATCCTATAGAACAAAAAATCAAGTGACTGATATTTTTACTAATTTTGAGACTTTACACTCTAAAGAAGACTATCTGTTTGTGTATCATTCGATGATGCTCCCAAATGTGGAGTCACCATCATCCACTTATGTGTTGTATATTATACCCAAAAAAATAAAAAATACACGCCTATTAAATAGGTTTAATCAATATATCTCAGCATGGTCACTTGTAACCATATTCTTGACATGTCTTGATTGTGACTTCTTCCTAAGCATGCTGACTACTTGTTAACTTACTGCTATTCTCTAGGGAAAAAAATGTTCCACCCCTATGTATGTAATGCGTCAAGTGGGATCAAACATAGGATCATGATAACAGTATAACTATGAATTTGAGAGGAACACATTGAAAATGGCTATATTTGGGCAAAGAAGAGTGAAAGTTATCCACTAAAACACTACTCCCATATTAAAAGATAAGTGGGCGCATTCTAGAGGCTAGGAAGATTGAAAATAAACTCACTGACCTCTTTTGTTGAGATGTGTCCCCGAATATAGTTACATCACATACCACATCTGACTAATATAAATCCTTCACATCCTTATGCAAATTGCATCATGTTTTAGGCATAAAGCATCCTTAACCATGATGAAAATATGGATAAGTTCATTCCACCCCCTCCCCAACCTTTTTTTTTTTGCTAATAATCTCTGAGTAAAAACTACCAAAATGACATGCGTACTAACAACTTTTTACATATCTAGATGCGTACTAACGAAACAACAAATCCAACATGCGTACTATAACCAAAATAACCAAAATCGTTAAATAAGTTTATGAATGTTAGTTTTTTAACAGATATTGATATCAACATTTTCAAACTGCCCCATAAGCTAACAAAATTGTAACTTGCTAAATTAAGTGCTAACATGACCCATTTACCCTTATTAATATTTATATCAACTTTAACATAATTATTATTATTTTCATTTTTTGATATTTATGGTATTAAAAGGTTCAATTTAATAAGGGGTTAAAGTGTAAAACATCACCCACCAACCATGTTCATCACCATCATCTTCACCAACCTAGATACCACCGCCATCACCATGAAAGCTACCCCCACCACCATCAACACCACCATCATCTTCAACATTCATATTCCAAAATCAAGAGAAACCCAAAACAAGAAATTCAAAACTCATACTCCGTGCATCCAAACCCAAAACATAACCCACCACCATTGCAAAGTCAAATCTGAAACAAAAATCATAAAATAAAAAACCAATCTTTTCAAAATAAATAAGAAGAAGATAAAGAAGACAATAATGACGAAGAAGGAGAAGATCACAATCAAAATTGATATTGGAACAAATTAGAAACTCAAATTTTGGAAATCAAACAACAAAACCCAACAAAATAAAAACTCAATACAATAAAATAAAATTCAGATCTATGGCTACATAGGAAAAGAGGGGAGCCGGCAATGATGGAACTGGGCGCACTGAGTGAGAATTTTGGATCATGAAATAGTGCTTATGGGAAAGGGGGCCTGAGAAAAAGATAAAGGAACTAGAGACGTCGCCGGTGATGATGTTGGGAAGATGAAGAGGCCAAGGTGTCACCGAACGGGGGTTTGGGCATAGGCATGTGGGGAATTGAAGATGGGTGAGGTAGAGCATGGAGGCCGGCGTCGGGGAAGAGAGGGGGCCTTGAATAGAATGAAAAGTGACCGGGAGGAGTGGGGGCGTGGCGGGGAAGCGAGGTTGAAGATGGGCGACGACGTGGTGCGGAGAAGGAGTGGAAACGTGTTAGGGTTTTGTTTCAGAAATTGATCTAAAATGGGTGGTTATGAGGGAGAAAGGGTTATTTAGTTAAAACCCATTTTTAAAATAAGGGTAAATAGGTCATTTTACTATTTAGTTTAGTGAGTTAAGAGTTTGTTTCGTTATGGGGCATTTTGAAAATTTTGATAGAAATATTCGTTAGAAAACTAACGCTCATAAACTTTCATTAACTTTTTTAACGATTTTGGTTATTTTGGTTATAGTACGCATGTTGGATTGGTTGTTTCGTTAGTACGCAGCTAAATATGTAAAATGTTGTTAGTACGCATGTCATTTTGGTAGTTTACTCAATAATCTCTTGCCCAACAACTTTCGAATTCTATGTTAACTAATGGTAACATATTTTAGGGGGATATATTTATTTTATATTTTTTGTTATCTATGGAATCTAAATTTTCTCAAAAGTTTAGTTCTAATTTTTTCTTATTGCTCTCAATCTATCTATCTATCTATATATAATATGAAAGCAGAAGAAATTCTAGGCACTACAGCCCGCCACGTGGCATTATGACGTGGAAAGCCAAGTGGCATGCTTCTATTGGTCGAGCAAATTGTTGTTAAGAAAAAAAAACTTAAATAAAATTGGGCTACTTCTTTTAAATTTAGTCAATGATTTGTCCTTAATTTTAGCATTTACAATGCAAAAGTTTAGCTGAAATTTCAAGTCCTTCCTAATTTAAGCATTTGAAATTTTGAATTTCATAATAAAATTCTAAAAGATATACCCTATAATCACGCTCACATCCCATGCTATATGTTCTTATCATTAAAAGTAACCTACACACATTCAGATCACCGAATCTTTTGTTGAGGGATGTGTATTTGTGTAGGGATGTCATTTGGGTGCTGCTGTATTTTACTGGATATTAGTGTTAACTTTTAGACAAATTTTGCATAGTATACTCATATCGTTTCATTTTAAACTTTTTAAAAATGATGAGTATAAAAATTAAGAAAAAAGCGACATTTTTGTTAGTGTAGATGATTTGGTAAGAAAGAGAAAGTGAGGTAGAAAATTGTTAGTGGATAATTGTTGTGGGTATGACATGTGAGGTCTATAAATAAATAAGTACAAAAGACTATTCTTTTTAAATTTTAAAGTTAAAAATGAGACATCTAAAATAAAAAAAAAATGAGTTTAAAATGGAAAGGAGGGAGTATTATTTTTGGAAAGAAAAAGGCAACATATTGATCCCCGTTAAATTCAGGGGTCCATTCTTTTTTTTGAAAATAATTAGATACAACCTACTAAAGATAATTTTTGGAAACTATTGATACGCTCTAAAATTCAGTGAATGGAAAACAATTCGTAATTTTTTTAATACGATATATGGAAATTTATTTTATAAATATATTTATAATTTTTTAATATATGAACACTTGCTTTACTAACTACTACCTCCACCCTTCTTTAAATACAAAAATGAGTTTTGGCACTAGAATTAAGAAAATGATTGAAAATGTGAGTGTTGTGAATGTAGATAGTTAAGCGGGATAGAAAGTAGGGTAGAAAATTGTAAGTGGATAGTTATTGTGAGTATGACAAGTAGGTAAAATTATTTACAAAATAATAAAACATTTTTATTTTGGAACTTTGTAGATTAAAGTGAGACAACTAAAATATCAATTTTCGTAAGATTAAAAAGTGACGGAAAGTGTATGTTTAAACATGACATTTTGATTAAAAAAAGATGACATTTAACAATGTTTGCTAAAAAAACATGACATTTAATAATTATAAATAAAGCTATTATTGGTAAAAAATAGTAAAGATTTTTAAATAATAGCAAAACAATAAATATTTGAAAATTTGGGGTGTGATTGGTAGCTTTAAGATGGGAACGATTCTTTAGAGTTATGTGATTAGTAGTTTTCTTAAAGTTTTTACCTGCAAAATAAATTTTAATGGCTCCATATAAAAGAAGATTTGGATTTTGAAAATTTGGGGTGTGATAATCTTAAAGATTGTTTCCATAATTCAATTCTACACGGTAAATATCCATTTTAAAATTTTAATAAATCTAGGAATTAATTTTTGAAATTTTACTGATAATCTCAACGGTTTTGATAATCTTAAAGATTTCGTTTTTGAAAATTTGGGATAATCTTAAAGATTTGTTTTCCATATTTCAATTTCAAGGCTACCTTTGTCTTAACACAAAGCTCTTAGTGGACTCAAGCTGTTTCTTCTTCTTCCTAAACTGCAGAAACATTTACCATCAAAGCATGCAAGTTACTTGTGGTAAGACCCACAAATTGTGTAAGAAAGTTATTACTTCTCTTCTTATACTTTTCTCCTGATTTTAGTTTTGGGTTTGGTTATGAAACCCTTTTTATTTTTCTATTTAATGAAAAAAATGATTTAATTTTAATTATTTTGTTTTTATTGTAGCAATGATTGTAATTTCTTGGTTGGTATTAACATTTTGCATTGATGTTAGTCTCAGTCAGGTATTGATATGAATTTTAGTTGTGAGTTTAGTAATTTTTATTTGTTTTGATTGTCATAATTGTTCTTTACCATATAACTTTTCTGCTATGATTATTATTTACCTCTAGCTACTCAATTTCTATTGTACTCACCAACAATCTTACACTCACTTGATTCCAGATTTAAAAGTTTTGACACTTTAACGTGTTTTATATTTTTTGTAATCTATATATAATTTACGAATATTAACCTTCGGCGTTCTTAATTATTTTTCTCACAAACAGCTTTGTTTTACTTTTTTTCAGAATGCTGAAGAAGTCGTCGGAAATCAAGGCGGATACAAGAATAAAGTAAAAGAAGGAAACTTGCTATGACGAGGTTACAATTTTGTTATTTATTTGTGCTAATGTGCCATGTCTCGCTATGAAATCATCTTCAATCCCACCTATTCTTTATTGTTAGACTTTTTGTCAATGAAAAATGCTTCAATTTTTTATTTTTAATTATTTGAAAGCAGAAATCCTTCAATTGTAATTGGATTTTATTAAGTAGGGCGTAATCACTAATCATACTTACAAACCATTATATACAATTTTAAAATTTGTAATTAAATATCGTTTGTAAATATAATCAGTTCATCTTTTTAGATTCAAGAAAAAATATCATCTAAATCTTATTGAATTAATCTTGGCTTATTTTTATTTAATAAACGTGTTCTTACCTCTCTCATTGAAGAGAATTTTTTTTTCAAAATGTTGATTCAGTGGAGAAGTCTTTTTATCTTAAAATATTTTGTGTTATTGGAGTTGGAGTTCTAATTCAAATGTCAACTTTAGAAGAAAAAAAAATGACTTATAACCATGTAAATGTGATACGTACAACTTATCATTTACTATTTTATTGTAGGTATGCTCCAACTATATCGTTTGTAAAATATAATCAGTTCATTTTTTTAGATTCAAGAAAAAATATCATCTAAATCTTATTGAATTAATCTTGGCTTATTTTTATTTAATAAACGTGTTCTTACCTCTCTCATTGAAGAGAAAAAAGTTTTCAAAATGTTGATTCAGTGGAGAAGTCTTTTTATCTTAAAATATTTTGTGTTATTGGAGTTGGAGTTCTAATTCAAATGTCAACTTTAGAAAGAAAAAAAATGACTTATAACCATGTAAATGTGATACGTACAACTTATCATTTACTATTTTATTGTAGGTATGCTCCAACTATTTTGGCCGGCATCCATGGTCAGATTCGAACCATTGTGTGAAAATACTCATACAATACCGAAGGTGAGTTATTATTATTTACCAAATGTTTTTCTATTAATATTTTGATGTATTATAATATGTAATTAATATGTTTATCGTTGTCAATATTTGGTTGATCATTAGGAGTAATGTAACTCTAATCGCTCACACAGTCTAAAAGTATTGTATCTTGCAACGGCAATAATGGTCAGGCACTTATGACCGGAGGCGTAAACGAGAGACGATTGATACTGAGCCCATGACGGGACATTGGGATTCATGAATGTTTTCCTTTCTATTAATGCAATGGTACTTCATTTCTTTTTGAATTTTGAAATCATAACGGCATTAACCTTACTTTATGTATTTTCATTGAATTAATTGTTTAGACTCTTAACAAGATTGTGTTTATTCTCATTTCAGGCATGACACGGGGCAGTGGTGATTAGGGAAGTGTATATTCAATGAAAATGAAACAATATTAATTGTAAATTACCCTAACGTATCAAAATGAATGATGGATTTTTTTTTTTGTAATTTGATTAAACACAAGTTTAGTAATTCATTTTGGGGCAAAGGTCTAAATCATTTTGGGACAAAGGTCATGGTGAAAATTAGGAATCCATTTAAAAGGTCAACCACAAATTTGGAATGATTTCAAAAATCCAGCAAATCAAGCTTGTGACGGATGAGGGTTAACAGTTTTGGAGCAAAATATATTGTTTCCAATACAAAATGGAGATCAAAAAAGAAGGAGGAATGAGAGCCCAATGTGACTAAAAACAGGGAAAAAAATATCTTACTCCATTGATTTTAATTTATCAATTATAAGATATAGAGTACCCTTCAATTTCAACAGAATAAAAAGGATGTTGCCTTTAAAATAGAATTAGAATGTTCTTCTATTTGTCAGTTTTTTTTTAATGCGTTTTTTTTTTTTTGTTGTTATTATATGCAAAGAAATTCATTTAAATATATATACATAAAGGTTAAGCAAAACAAACAATTTAAATTATAAATAAATGGAAAGGGAAAGTCACTTTAAATTTCACTGGACCTTATCAAGAAATACAAGTTCAAATCATCCGACGACGTTGACGAGATGAAGGTCATGGGGAAAAAAAGCTACATGTGCATTTAAATGACTATTTATGATCAGAACATGGTTGTTGTTGTTGATAGAGGCAATGTAAAGTGTTCTTAATCCACATTTCTTACATTAAAAGAGCTAGAAACCCATAGGCATTATCCAACTGCTACATAGTCGCTAAGCACAAACAACTTGGGTCTACTTAGCTTCCCACAGACATGCTTAAAAGTCTGTGAATGTTATTGGTGCCAAAAAGTAGTATTTCAGAGGCTTATCTATCACATCTTATCAACGTGGGATTAGGGCTATTGTGGCTCCGATAAAGCTGAGACGACCCGATGAGGCGTATTGCATAAGGAGTCGCCGAAGCCAATCGATTCCACAACTCCTTAGACTACCTCAGTAAAATGCATACCGTCCCTGGCATGGCCCGAACAATACCTAAATCCTATCTTCGGGCAAGCTCTCAACCTTAAGGCTGGGGTTTCGCTTTATACCCACTACTAGTGAAATAATGCTTTGAGACTATGAAAATGGTCTCCAACTTTTAAATAGGGTGTCTAATAATGATTTTGGAGATCAAATGCGTGGTCTCAAATATCTGGTTGCTAAATATAACCAAAGATTGTGGTCTCCAATTCGAAACGACATAATGGTCTCGAAAATACAAGTTGGTCGCGAAATGGAGACCATTGCATGGTCTCGAAATGGGGACCACCACGTGGTCACGAAATCTGATTCAATATGGAGACCACTAATTCGTCTCCGGGTTGGAAAAGGTAGAGACCACACAACCGTCTCCAAATTCAAATCTGTATTAATACATTTATAATTATTTATAAATATAATTTTATTTTTTATATATGCAAAATGAATATTTTTTAGCATAATTAATTAAATATAAAATTAAACAAAAGGTTACAACATTAAGCAAACATTATACCAAAAGATTATATAACATTATACCAAAAAGTTATAAATGTGACATTTTCATGTTTAGCCAACATTAACCTAACATTATACCAAAAAGTTATAACATTAACCTCACCTATTCTTTCTAAAAAAAAAAAAAAAAACATTGCTGCACCTACTGCTCCATTACTACCAGCTCCAATTCATTTCCACCACCTTGCTGCACCTACCAAAAAAAACATTGCTGCACCTACCAAAAAAAACATTGCTGCACCTTCCACCACCACCTTCATTCATTTCCACCCATACCTCTTCAAAAAGCAGCTGGATCATGAAGCATTTGTAAAAAGAACCACTTTCACCACCTCCAATTCCACTACCAGCTCCACTTCCTCCACTGCCGCCACTTCCGTTACTGTTAGGCGAGGCTGAACTCTGGCCACTTTGTGGTTGTTGTAGTTGCAATAGTTGCATTTGGGGCGGAAACATACCCTGAGTCCATTGGTTTTGCTGCTGGGGTTGGAAGGAACCACTAGCACCCATCATAAAACCTGTAGATGTGAAGAAAAATTAAGGAGGTCAACACATCCAGGTCCTTTGTTGCACTGAAAATGCATTAAAATGTTATCAGTATGGCACTCTGATGGATTGCTGGCAACTAGATACAAATTCAGCAATATGACATTGTTTAACTTTTGGCTACCTTTTTCCAGTGTTTTGGCCATCCATGGAAATGAATTATTTCATCTACTTTCCTTCATGGAAATCAAACCTAACTTTTAGAAAGGGTATTTAACCAATCTAGACCATAGTCAACAGCAAGGACATCAAGCAATATTTAGACTAATTTATGATCAGCTGAGAAATATGTATTGCTGTATGAGAGACTAATTCTCAACTCAACTCAGTCTATTTAACCAATCTAGACCATGAAAAATCAAAGATAGGGATCTAAGTATGAAGGACTGCACTCCACGCTTCAAGCTCTTTTATTTTACCTTATTTTTTCATTTTCCTTTTCAAATATAAATGCTCTTTGAGCAAGTAGAAGTACATTCATTTTCCTTTTCAAATAAATATCACCAGGATTAAATTTGCTGCAACAATGATGTTTTAACAATTAACTAGTTCACTATTTACAACTTACTAGTATGGAAAGAAAAACGTACCAAGAGGCCATTGATTTGGTTGTTGTTGCTGCTGCTGCTGGGAGCTCCAAGGGACCCTTTGTTGTTGCAGATGGCACAATATTTGTTGCATGAGCCATTGATTTTTCTCGTCTTTCTCGCTCACGCTGCTCCCTCTCTATCTCCCGGTCCCGCTCTCTCTCATGTCGCTCCTTTTCTTGTTGTTCCAGTACTTGCTGCATCATTGCCTTTATAGAATCCATCTCTGTTTCTAACTGTTGTTCTCTTATGGACTTGAAACCATCGGAAACTTGACAAAGCGAGGACGGATGGGTACCGCTGGTTGGAAGCTTAAGTATGGCTCTTCCACCAGGCCCAAAACCAAATATTGCATTTCTTGTTCTGATTCTCTTCCCTTCATTGACATCGACAGCAGCAGTTTCCCAAGATTCACCCTCAAATGGGACACGAGTGTTGGAAGCACTATTTGGGTCAATGATACCCTTAGAAATTGCTTTTTCTCGGGCAATATCTTTATATTTATCCTGTCCATAATAAAACCCCAATAGAATTAACTATGCAGCAATAATTGTATGCATTTTAAAGCCATGTAAATGTCAAAGGCAACACCAAATTAACATTAAATTGTTAAGGAAGTAATTTTTTACTCACAAAGACATGTTCACTCTTTTTACTAGCCCAAAGCAACTTTCCATCTGGCCCCTTGCGAGTATGCATAGCAGTATACGCATCCGCTTCATCAACATGTTCTCCATAGATTTTTTTTCTAAAAATAGTACAAAAGGCAGATTACAACACACAACTAAGAAAAACAGAAAAGAAAATTAATTAAAAACAGAAATAATAATGATGAAATACTTGCCATGAGTGCTAAGAGATTAATGAGGCTAAGAGATCCCCCGGTGTGCACGCAAGCCTCCCCATTAATACTCTCTCTATTCCTCTTATTTGTGTCTGATATTTTGTTAAACTCTTCACTGTCCCACCATTCTAGCCATTGGTTCCAAGCATCATCAGCCATACAAACAGGGCGTACCTTTTGCTCATCCCATTTCAATTTCATTCTACTTATAATACCTTTATACCGCACAGATATCATGACCTTAAATGCTTTAAAGAAAACATCATTAGATTGGTCGGGACAACAATACTTGATCTGGAAAATACAAATAATTTCGAATTTAAGAAGGAGAATAAAGTTGTAAGATGATCTTCAAGGACAACTTTTCTATTATGGATTGAATTAATTATATCTCTATCACCCGGAAAGCTTTTGGTTTCATTATTTTTCGTGAAGTAAGATACATGAGTCTAGTTCATGACTGTTAAATTTCATGACCTGATGAATTTCCTAGTATTAATATGAATTTTCGTGGTAAAACCTGTCCTGCTTCATTCTGTTTCAGAGCAGTCTTGAGAAAATGGTCATAACTTGCTCAAATCTCAGTGTTTTTAAGCCCAAAACCCCATTTCAAAAAGCTAATTCATAGAGCTGTCCAATAAAGCTGAAATAATAGTAATATGGCCTATGGTTTGAAAGTTATGATGATTTTAATCTGGGTTACAGAATCTGGATCCATGGCTAAATATTTTAACGTGGCGGCTTTAGTATCTTCAGGGTGTTCCAAAATCTATATAAAACACATTGAATTTAATAAATAACAGATTGTAAATTAGTAGAAGGTAAACAAATTTAGTGATAATGATATTTACATATTGTGCAAGCCATGATGGAAATTCATTGTCTGTCCTGATTGCAACCAATCCAGGTGCCATATCTCCTGCATGTTCTGTATTATGAATAATATTTAATTTTAATAATTAAGAAAATAATAGAGAAATATTTAAACTATAGATAACAAGAGAATAACTTACTCCAAATATTCCTCAACCTCAGGGCAGTTGAGAAGCATGTAGAGCTTGGCTGCATCCCACTCCTTTCTACTAAGCATGCGCTTGCCAACAGGGTTCCCAAGGAATCGACCCGGTGAAGAAAACGCTGATATTTTCCCATCTGAGTTTGTGCCTCCACCATCGTAGTTACGGCCAACTCTTGTAAAACGTGTCTCAATATCTGGATGACAGTACATAGAGACAAATGACACTATTTCATCAATAATGACAGCTTCAGATATAGAAGCCTTTACCCTTGCTCTATTGCTCATCTTCTTCTTGAGCCTACCCAAAAACCTTTCAAACGGATACATCCATCTGTATTGAACAGGACCACCAACCCTGGCTTCATATGCTAAATGTATTGGTAAATGCTCCATTGAATCAAAAAAAGATGGCGGAAATATCTTTTCAAGCTTGCATAATGTCACCACAATGCTTTTTTCGAGCTTTCTCATATCTTCAACTCGTAAAGTGCTCGAGGTCAATGCTCTAAAGAATTCGCTCAACTCGGTCAAAGCAACCCATATATCATTTGGCAACAAGTCTCTTAAGGCAATTGGAAGTAACCTATCCAACAACACGTGGCAATCGTGACTCTACATTCACACAATTTCCAATGTTAGATGCATAACCATCAGGAAGCTTCAAATCTTTCAACCACTGAAGGACACGAACTTTATTATCTTTTGAAATCACAAACGGTGCAGCAGGCTTCATCGGTTTCCCGTTAACATATTCCAAATTGAGATTATCACGCTTGCATATCACCTCGAGATCTAGACGGCCATTAGGAGTGTCTTTTGTTGTCTTGAAATCCATATCTGTGTTAAATATATTATCAAACACATTCTTCTCAATGTGCATGACATCGAGGTTATGTCGGAGCAAGTTTGTCTTCCAATAAGGCAGCTCCCAAAATATACTCTTCTTGGTCCAATTGTGAGTCTCACCAAAACCTTCTATTCTTTCTTTTGAATATTTCCTACCCTATTTGATGTCAGGCAACCTCGAAACCCGCTGTAAAACTTCTTCACCATTAAGACGAGAAGGGGCCTCCCTATATTCAACCTTGTTTCTTCTGAAGGCATTCTTTTGTTTTCGTAATGGATGGTCATTTAAGAGAAAGCGTCTATGACAATCAAACCAACATTGCTTCTTAAAATTCTCAAGCCTGAAGGCATTTGTATCCTCCATGCAATAAGGACATGCCAATCTTCCATGTGTGCTCCAACCAGACATCATCCCATATGGTGGAAAGTCATTAATTGTCCACATAACTGCAGCTCTCATGTTAAAGTTTTGCGACTTGTTTGCATCCCATGTCTCAACACCAACATTCAACAATAGCTTTAACTCATCGATCAATGGCCGGAGATATACATCAATATTTTTCCCTGGGCTAAATGGTCCAGGAATGAACAAACTCAAATACATGTAAGGATCAGTCATACACAACCAAGGGGGAAGATTATAGACGGTTATGATAACTGGCCAACATGAATAAGATTTTGCCGCCGGTCCAAAAGGAGTAAACCATCTGAACATATCCCCAACCTTATATTCCTAGCATCTGCTGCAAATTCAGTCTATGTGGCGTCAAAGTTTTTCCATGCTTCTCCATCGGATGGATGAGTCATAACACCTTCTTCGCGTGGACTCTCTTTATGCCAACGCATAGCTTCAGAGCTATCTTTGGAAGCATAAAGGCGTTGCAACCTAGGAATCAAAGGCATATAACGTAGTTGCTTATGAGGCACATTTCTCTTATGTTTTGCACTACCACGCCGTGGAGACTTAAACCTACTAAGTCCACATACCGAACATGATTCCAACCCCTCATCTTCTTTATAGAAAAGCATGCATTGATTCCTACAACAATCAATTTTCTCATAACCAAGACCGATATTCCCCATCAACTTCTTTGTGTCATAAAAATTTGCTACCATTTTATTCTCTTTAGGCAGCAAATGTCGTTAAGCCCATGCCGTGATTCGGTTATAAGTATGTTGGCTCATGTTTGAATCAGCCTTAATATTAAGAAGCTCAGCTACAGACTCCAACACACTCGACTCTGCACCTGGATAATCCTTCTCATTTGCGGAATCCATCATTCTCAGAAATGATTTAGCATCGTGATTTGGTTCCTCTTCAGAATTTAATGTCCAATCAAATGATGGACCAGCCGCATCTCTAACCATATTATCCATACCCACAACTTGTTCTTCATCTACAGTCACCGCCTCTTATTTAATTATGGAATTTGTAACTATAGATGGACGCCTTTGTACATCTCTAAAAGCAAACCTTGGCTCACCATGCAATATCCACCTCTTATAATTATCAACAAACCCGTACTTCATAAGGTGCACCTTAATATAACCACCAGTTTGGACTTTGTTATTGCGACAAATGCTACACGGACACCGAATCATTCCATCACGTAAACATTCCGGATGTGATCTAGCAAATTCTACAAAATATTTCACACCTCTTACAAATTCTTCAGTACATCCCCTTACTCCCATGACTCTTCGGTTATCCATCCAACTACGATCTTCCCCTTCCATTATCAACTCCTACATTCACCAATAACACAATTTTTGTTATTACAAATTTTGTTATGTACGAATCACATTATTTAGGCTTTAGATATAAGGTAAGGCTTCTATCCCATCTCAAAATGCAAGACTGTATGAATTGCAAATAACATCTTTATCTACAAAGCTTTATACAATAACAATTGAGAAAATTTCGGCAGCATAACCCATTGGCTCTCCAAATGCACAACTTAGACATGATCAATCAAATACTATGAATTGAAAATTGATAGTATTTGACGACACATGTCTAGTATACACCCAGAGAACAATAGGAAATGCGACCGGAAAATCTCAATTGTCAACTATATAAGCATATAAAGTAGACAAAGATGATATCTACAATATTCATCCATTCGAGCATTTTAAGATTGTCCAAATGGACAATTCAAGAATCAGTAACTCAATGTTGCCTCAACATGATTAAAGATTCTTGAACGGGTTTCTAAGCTTTTGTGATGACACATCACTTAATAGGTTACGATGTTACATCGTAAATCAACGTTTGCTTAATAAATTATCGTAAAATGAATAATTTCACGATAAAATAATTAAAAATTAATTTCATTGTATCTTTTTATTTAAAATCAATTAGCATACAAACACCAACCCCATCCCCTACCACAACCACAACTACATCCTTAACCCCCCCCCCCCCCCCCCACACACACACCATTAACAGCTTATTGCATCTAATCATTGTAATTAAACAAAATTTGAGAAATAGCAAATGGAAGGTTCATTTTGGCCAACTACACAATTAGAAGGGAAAAATTTAGAAGATCTCCAAAGTGTTGATACAACGAAAAATACAGATTGAACGAATATTATGAATAATGAATCCCAAAGAAAGGTTTGTTTTTCCTAACTGGATCATAGGTCAATTTATTACATAAAGAACAAATCAAAACCCAGGTAGAGAATTACGGGAGCCGGCCTACAAAATGTAGTGTGACTGACTGAACATGTAAAATATCAGAAAGAACGACTAGAGAAACAAACACTTACCAGATGGGGAGGGAAATACTGCGGTCTCCAATGCCTTAAAATCAAAATCGATCCTCCTAGGGCACAAAATAAATGGATGAAATTAGGTTTGAATGGAGGGGGAGATCGAGCACTGCGCAGTATACATTGACCCTTAGTACCAATCACACCTGAAAATTGGGGTGTGAATCCAAGTATCAATTTCAGTATGTATCACCAAATCAGCGAGTATGAAGTGCGCACAAAGAACTGAGGAGATTAGAGATCGTTAGGTGTTACCTTATCGCCGGATTAGAGATCGATGGAGAGATCGAGTACTGCGCGCACAAAGGGAGAGAAGACCGGCGGAAATGTTAGGGAAAAAGAACTGGAGAGAGCGTTTGGTCAGTACCCCCTTTTCAAAACCCTTTGATCGTCCGAATTAAATAATATATATATATTCACGAATTTCGAAAAAAAAAAAAAACAGCGACCATTTGATGGTCCCGATTTATTTTCGTTTCCCGCTATTATATTTTCATTTTGCCGCTTTTACTGCTGAGACCATTGTTTGGTCGCGAAAAAATAAAAAATTACTTAGAGACGACTTTGTGGTCTCCAATTGTTATTAACTTTTGCCTCATATTTGGCCACCATTTCTTGGTCTCAATTTATAAATAAAACGTCTCTATTTCACGACCAACATCATGGTCTCAAAATTCTCGTCTCCAAATTAATATATTCTAGTAGTGACCATTTGTAATGGCGCAAGCCCGAAGACTCGGTTCAGAACATAATCCCCCTACACTAGCCACTAAATCCCATCATTGGACTTGAACTTTTAAGCATTTTCATGTTGTACTTTTTTTTTTGTCCATTATGGTTATACGTGTAAATATCCCCTCAGTCTTTTTTTTATCCTTTTAAAAACATCTATTAAATTTTCTTTAAAACTATCACCATCGTTTTGTATTTAGGTACTATATTTTTTTATGCATTTACAGATAAGAAATATTGAGAATCTAAGAGAAATGACTCAAAAAGAGCATGACAATGGCAATAATCAAAGCCAACCAAGTTCTTATAATAGAATACATAATGTCGCTTCCATAATTTGACTTGCAAATGATAGAGTGAGCATAGACTATTGAAACTAAAAATGAAATTGACGGTTTAACATTATTTATATTAATTTTCATAGCCATCTAAAAAAAAGTTTGTCTTTTGATAGTTTGATAGTAGGTTCCAATTACTCCCTCTGTTTCATAAAACATGACGTTTTAAACAAAGGCACATAGATTAAGAAGCATATTAAAAATACAAAACTACCCTTAATTAATCACATTTAATTAATGCATTTACACATCCTTAAAAGGTGCTGGAGTGGAGTATGGAGACTAGAATCAATAAAAAGTTGTTGAAATTCCACTCTTAGTTATGCATTTAATAGGGGTGTTTTGGGTAGAGTAGGCCTAAATGTCCTTGAGAAGTGGAAAACGTCATGTTTTCATGTTTTGTGGCAAAAAAAAATCTTTTCCCTATCATCATGTTTTGTAGAACAGAGGGAGTAAACAAGAAGTCTCGCATCCTTTTAGAAAGTAATAGTACTCTCAAATGCCACTATTTAATTGTTTAGCCCCAAGTAATAGTGAAAAAACTTCAGCAATATAATTTGATATGTTGCTAAAATAATTTTATAAGTCCATTGTAATATTTATTTCCTCATTTCACACTTACTACATTAGAAGAGGTAATATTTTTTTATGCGTTATTATAACAATAGGTTGCATTGAGTATAATGTGGCTAAGATGAAGAATGTACTTATGCATACATATGATGAGAATATAACACACAGTGAAAGGGGCATATGTATGTGTTTTTTTTTTTTTTTTTTTTTTTTTTTTACGAAAAGGGCAATATCTCTTAGATTTTATACTTAAAAAAAAAGAAAGATGAAATATTAGAGGAATGGAAACAGGAAAAAAAGTTCATGTTTTTTTAAACAACTTTGAAATCCCTATGTTTTTTATTGACGAGGAAGATTGCAGAAGTAAAGAGGTTGCATAAAAAAAGCTCAACTTGCAGCAAGATTAAGTTTGGTTCTGATGTGTGTGGTCTTCTAGAGAAAACATAGCTCATAATTTGGAATGTGGCTCTAATAACCAACAAGCACTGCTTCAAGGCGCTTGACAAGAGCTTGAGGGATATTATTCTTATGGAAACCCTTCGATGAATTAGTTGTTGTGTTTAAAGGAGATTTCAAGAAAATATTGTTTGTTGTGCCTAAAGAAGATGACATAATATTGTACATGCTACCATTAGTCCATCTGATTTGACAAAATTCTCTGTCAAATTCCAACGTAGGCAGTTCTCATCGGTCGTTTGCTTCACTATAAATATAAATAAGAATCAGGGACAACCGCTTTCTCATGTAAGGCTTTACCTTCCTCGACCTGTATTCGGTCACGGGTAATTGTATGTGGCAATCTCGAGAGTTACAAGTAAAAAAGGGGCTCATAGTTATGATTTTTGAAAAAGGATGAAACGAGAGATATGACCACTGATGTGGTCTATAAAGAAGTTTTTCACAAATTATAAAGTAATCCTATATTTATAAACATCCATACTTGCAATAATTCATTTAGGGTGTTGTGAATTGGTTCAGTACTCCAGCTTAGTGTATCTTTCAGTCTAAGATTTTTGCTTCATGTAGTTTTTGGTTGTCATGTAATCTAATTTTTGTAGGTTGAGATTAACTATTTTAAAAAATCACACGATGATTGGTTTCATGTTCTATTTTGAAAGGTGGATAAAAATTAGAGGGGGGGGGGTAAGTATTACAGAAAAGAGGAAAGTGGTGGTGGGTTAAATTTTGCTTATTATGTAAACTTCATTCAATTGTAGCAATAGTAGCAAATAGTGAGTGATTATTCACGTTATCTCATGAATGTTGGCTTTGTTGTGCATACATGCAAGTGATTAGCGGTTGTTAGTGTGGATCTTGCAGTTGTGGGTATTGAAACTGCAGTTGCAATTCCATCGAGAATCTACGTAGGCAGATGTGCATAATGGTAATGCATATGCTCTCAGACATATTATTAGAACTTAAAAGTGATACGCTTCCAGCTATTAAATTTACAACATAACAGAGATCATTGCTCATTACTTTAAGATTCAAGGAGGACGTAATCTGACTTACAAAAAAAAAAGAAGTGTAGATGTGTTGTATGTTGCACCAATTTAAGAGAACAAGGACAAAATTGTGCTAACTAAGTTCGTTTAGCTATGAATAGTTGTCTCATGGATGATTTCTGAGAATCAGTTGATGGTAGGAAGGATTCAAAGGTTCTATAAACGGAAGTTGTTGAAGAGTGACTACAGTTTCAAGTGGATGGATTTTTGTATGGTTGGTTTCTAAGTGGCTGAAGTGGATGGTTTTTTGTGTGATTGACTACGTGTAGTTGTGTCTCCTCCTACTAATGGTGCATCTATTATTGTTGAATATTATTTGAGATTGGAATTTATATGGTATACTAGTAGGTAACCCGTGCTCCGCACGGAAATCTATTCCGTTAATGTTTTTGTATTTTCATTTTTTGATGTTTTTAATTGATAAATTAACATAATAATTTTATTTAAAAATATATGTATATTTTAAATTAATAAAAACATTTTCATAGCTTTGGTTGTACATAGTTGTAATAAATATGTTTTTAATTAATTTAGAAGTATATTTAAATTTTTTGTATGAATATTTAAAAAACTTAATGGTATTAATAGTATTATAAACATATATATTAACTATTATGATTAAATAATATAATTAATAGTAATAGTTAATATATATTATAACAAATATGATTAATTAATACTATTAATAATAATAATTAACTTATATAGCAACTATTATAGTTAACAATTATATTTAACTATTATAATTAACTAATATTATTAGTTAGTTATAATTGTTAAATATCACTCTCTCCGTCCCGGAGTAAGAGTAATACCTTCTATTTGCACGGGGATTAAGAAATGATGGAAGTAAAGTAAGTGTTGTGAGTGTAAAAGTAAATTAGGAGAGAAAATGAATGGGAGGGAATAATAAGTTGATTGGTTTTGTGTTAATTTTTTAGTAATAATTAAAATAATTATTATAATTAACTAATATTATTAATTGTACTTATTAACATATATAATAACTATTATTATTCACTAATAATACTAATAGTTATAATCAACCTCTATATTAACTATTATAATTAATTAATACTCCATACGCCTTAGAGTAAGAGTCGTGCCTTGTTTGTGCACACTTATTAAATATACAATTGAAAATTGGTAAACATTGCAAATGTGTTGAGGGTATAATTGTTCAAAATACAATTCATTCTTTCTCATCATTTGTCCTTTTAGGAAATAGACTTTTTGTGGGACGTACAAAAATATAAAGTAGGTCTCTTACTCTCGAACGAAGCAAGTACTATTAATATTAAATATTAACATTTATTGTATAATGATTAACTAATACTATTAATAATAATAGTTAACTTATATAGTAACTATTATGATTAACTAATAATACTATTAATAGTAATAATTAATATATATAGTAACTATTATGATTAACTAATACTATTAATAGTAATTTTTATTTTATTTAATAGTTAATTATAATAGTTAAATATAAATTGGGACACCCCAAAAAGGAAAGTAAGAACTTTAAACTGGGACGGAGAGAATAATAATAATTATAATAAACTAATATTATTAATAGTAATAGTTAATTGATATAGTAACTATTATGATTAATTAATATTAAAAATTAATATTTAACTTATATAGTAACTATTATAATTAACTAATACTCTTACTATTAATAGTTAACTGTTATATATTTGCTTAATACCATTAGATAATACTATTAGTTACTACATAAGGTAACTATTATAATAGATATTACTAATAATAGTAATAGTTAACTAATATAGTTAACTATAATAGTAACTATTACTAATAAGAGTAATAGTTAACTATAATGGTTAACTATTATAGTTAACTATTATAGTTAACTATTACTAATAATAGTAATAGTTACTATAATAGTTAACTATTATAGTAACCCTTTATAGTAACTATTATTATTAGCTAATAGTATTAACTAATGAAAAGAAAATGAAAATTCACTTATTTATTAGTATATTGTTGATGTGGCTTCTCCAAATGCAAGTTTTCTCTATTGTTTGTTCATATGTCCATACCATAGCTCTTTTGGCCAACTTTAATATATATATATATAGATTTGCATATCACTTAATTGGGTAGAGTAATGTTGATCTTATTTTAAATGTTGTTTTGGGTTCTTCGGGATGGAAGATGGAATGAAGAGGATACTTTTTAGTTTGTTACTTTATGTAAATATTTATATAGTTTTAACACTAAATTTCTCTTTCTCTTTCGGTATGAATTTTTTTTGCAACAGTTTTTCTTAATTAATTAGCTTTATTATTCCCGTCGAATTTTGACGGGCTATTCACTAGTTCAAATAATTTGAAAATCAACAAGGATTTGAACTTTAAACACTATCACTTGAACTCCTTAATACAGGCACTTGCATTCTTTAAACCAAAGTATTGAAACTCATTTCATATTAACTTTACCTATATATTAATGTCAATCTAATGGTAATAATGAAATTCTAAAACTGTTACCGATAAGTTGCTTAATCGTATCAATTACAATTTAAAATTCACCAAAATGATCAAATCAAAATCAGTTTTGATCAAGTTTTATTCGTGTTAACAATAAAAAGTCAAACGAAATAAACTTTATATAAGGTTATATAAGGGCAGAGTATATTTTTCAAACATAACACCAAAAAAAAATAAAAGGATAATGATATACTCCCTCAGTTCCATCCGAATTAAGATTTTTGGATTGGGCACGGGGATTAAGGAAAAAGTGTTAGTGGAGTAGGTGTTGTGAGTATGAAAAGTAAAGTAAGAGAGAGAAAGTAGGGTAGAGAATAATGGGTAGAAAGTTGTTGTGAGTGTGAATGTGGGTCTTTTTAAATAAAACATTTCCTTTTTTGGGTTGTCCTAATTCGAATGAGACATCCAAAATGGAAATTTGTTCTAATTCGAGTGGGACGGAGGGAGTATATAGTTAAAACTCAAAGGTAAAACTCATATAGCAAAACTCTGTAATCCGTTGAATTATAATAAATCTTTTGTGGACCTCACTACTAAAAACTCATCAAACGGATTAGAGTGTTTCCTAAAAGCTTTCCCGTTTTCACTACTCCCTCCGTTTCATGTGAATTGAGACTTATTTCCCTTTTCGTCCGTTTCACCTCAGTTGAGACTGCCCCAAATGGTAAAGAATCTTTACTATTCTTCCCACTCATTCTCTCCCCTACTTTACTTTTACACTCATAACACCAATTAACTTACTATTCCTCCCACTCATTCTCTCTTCTATTTAATTTTTTATACTCACAAACACCTTCTCCCACTATTTATCTCTCTTACTTTTCTTTAATTTGTGTGCCAAAATTTTTTGTTTCGATTCACGTAAAACCGAGGTTAAAACGGAGGGAGTATATGTGAATCATTGTCTTAAATAAAAAAATAATAATCAGATCATGACATAAGTTCACCAGCTCGTCCAAAGGTCTCAAATCCTCCCGGCGGCACCAAACCATTAACAAATCCTTTTGACAAATTCCCGCCAAATTTTCGCATCCTAATTCACCACCCATAAGATCAATCAATTGATGCTCGCACTCCGGTCATGCTCATTCCGTTTGTCGCCGGCAACAACACTCTCTCCCCGTCTCCGTCACACCCTTAAGCCTTCCTCCTTCTCACTACCAAAACCCTTCTCCTCCGTCAAATCCCTCTCCTCCTCCTCAAACCCTAGCCCTAACGAAATGTCGTCCTCTCGCCCCTCCGCCTTCGACGCTCTCATGTCAAACGCACGCGCCGCTGCCTCTAAGAAGAAGCCCCAATCTTCAAATTCTTCTCCCAAGAAACGTAAAACCCTAGACTCTTCTTCCAACCCTCCAGCTCAAAACCCTAAAACCCTCAATTCCAAACCGAATGCAATTGAAGCTGAGCAAAAGGTGAATTCTTGCCCGGTTGAAGAAATTAAAACTGAAAATGCATCCGAATTAGGTGAGAAGAACCCTAATTTGGATACACCGGAGGAAGCACCGTTGGCCAAGAAACCGCGCTTGACAGCGGATGAGAGCATCACTGAAGTGAAGAAGAAAGCGGGGAGCTTTGACCCGAGAAAAGCTGCGTTTTGGGGAGAAGGGGAGAAGGTTCCGTTCTTGTTCCTTGCCAAAGTTTTTGATGCCATTGATAAAGAGTCTGGTCGAATTGTGATTACAGAGATTGTGTGTAATGCGTTGAGGACTGTGATTGAGACTAAGCCCGAGGATTTCGTCCCTGTTATTTACCTTTTGGCAAATAGAATTGCTCCTGCGCATGAGGGAATGGAGCTTGGTATTGGGGATGCCACCATTATTAAGGCACTTGCAGAAGCTTGTGGGGGCAAAGAAGTGAATATCAAGAAGCAGTATAAGGTACACTCATAGTTGCTTATCCCAATGGCTTCCTAATTTGATGTTTTTTGTTTCGGATAGTTTTGAGATACATTTGACTTAACGTAAAATTGATATGGGGTTAACACATAACTTTGCTAAATAAATAATAGTACATCCCTCCTTCCCTAAATGAGTTGTCCATTTTGAGAATGTAATCGACCTTACTCGGGAGTCCATTCTAATGGAAGTTACCGAATTCACCTTTAACAACCGTCGCATTCCAATTTTACTTGTAGTAGTAATATAAGACTATAAATTGTATAGAAAAGGTATTAATGTATTTTGATGACTATTCTAACTTCTTAAGGAAGGCGCTTTACTTGTTTGTACATTTGCTCTACCAAAGGAAAGTACAACATTGTTTCATTCTGAATCTTGTGACCTGGAATTGAAGTGTACCATGTTTTGGAGTGTTGAGAATGCATTTTGATGGGAATAACATCGTTAAGGCACAAATTTGACCAAATCAATTTCATTGATACTCCTGTCTCACTATTAATTTTATGGAAATTTGGTCATTGTGACTCAGGTGCATCTTTCAAATTGATTCAATATGGCTTGCATTGAGGGCCAGTCTATAATTGACTTACCTTGTCCGGCTTCACCTAGTCTAGATTTTGGAGCTTCAGCGCTGGGTTTACCAAATCGGAAAGGCATCCTTTCTATTCTATACTCCCTCCGTCCCACTTGAACTAGGACAATTTGCCATTCCGGGTGTCCCATTTGAAATAGGACAACCCCAAAATGGAAATGCTTTATCTAGTGAGACCCACTTTCACACTTACAACAACGTTGCACTTATTATTCTCTAATCCACTTTCTCTCTCCTGCATCACTTTACACCACTAACACTTTTTCCTTAATCCACGTGCCACTCCCAACAATCCTATCCTGAGTGGGGTGGAGGGAGTATATCAATAAAGAAGGAATGTAGATAAAAATATATCCATTATGTCACTAGGTACTACCAGGATAGGTGCTAGACATCTCAACGATATCCTTTCTCAGATGGGGGTCAAGTTGACTGAGTTTATTGGGGGAGTCTGAGAGTGTGCCTGAAATTGTTGGTTGAGTCAGTTGCATATAGAGGAGTTAGAGAAATGCTTATGTTGATGTTGTCTGTTATTTCTGATGCGTTGAAATTTCGGGTCTTTAGTTTTACGCCAGTTGGAGTCAGAGTTGGTAGAATTTGTAGTGGTTGTAGTTAGAGGTCTTTTCTTTAATTTAAGAACTGCTCTGGCATAAGCTCTAGGTTTATTTAAAACAAGCTGTTTGAGAAGGCTGCGAAAACCTGGGTAAGTCAGAATTTGTGGTTCGGACATTTATATATGCTGCGTTATCATGGGAGTGTAAGGTGTTCGCAATTTATGGTGCAAATGGAATGATATACATTTTAGAAGTTTCAGAGATCAGTTTTTGTCCCTGGCGCTTTTGTTGGACAAAATGTTAATCCTGGCATCTCCTTATGCATCCGCTAAAGGATGTTTTTGAGGGATTTCATTCATGGATTTGAGAGTAGTCTGTCCTGTTGCTATTGTTTTGTATGTCTTATACATATTCTTTTCTACTCATATAATCTAATATGATTGTTTTCTTATACAATCTATGTTACCTGGACTCGGGTACGGGTATCTGACACGGATACGGATTCGAGTGTCGGATTCATTGTTATAGGAAAGAAAGGCTCATACTGAACTATTGAGGACGTCAATTCCTAGTGGAAAAGAAATTACTGGATAGATGTTGTTATGGTGCTCATTCTATGCTTTTCTTTACGATATACTTTTGATTTTGACCCTAGTAGGACATCATTCCTAAGTTCCTGATATCTGCATTTTGAATTATGTGTTGACAGGAATTGGGAGACTTGGGTCTGGTTGCAAAAGCAAACCGTTCATCCCAACCTCTGATGCGGAAGCCTGAAGCATTAACAGTTGCTAAAGTTTTCAACACATTTCGGCTTATTGCTAAGGTTTTCTCATTTCATCCTACTTTAACTTGAGGCAGTTTTGTTGTTGAGTTTGCTTAGGTTTATATGGTATTTGACTGGGTTCCCACTTGCTGTGATACATGTCGATGGTCTGAAAGAAACTCTAGTCATGAAGCAAATTGTATGTTGTTTAATAGAATGTTCCTTTTTTTTTTTTACATAAATTTTGTGGAGAACTCGTGTTTTCGTAGCATTCATGGCTGTGTTTGTCAATGTATTTGTCATATACTACGGGGCGGAGAGAGATTAGTTTTTCAAATGCGTCATTGGTGACTAGTAGATTTATTCGGGTGCATATGCATGTGACATCCAGTTCAAACTTGAATAGTTCTGAAATACAATTGAACAGCTGATTTATGTGGCCATAGCAGTTTTAGAATGCATTGATCTTTCAGTGCACGAGGCTTTCACCAGGAGACTTTTTGTCTATAATTAGCTGTTAAGTTCCTGAAGATTTCTATAATACTCCCTCCGTCCCAAAATGATCTTCTCATTTGCCTTGTTTCATTGTCCCAAAAAGTTCCCATTTCTACAATCTAGGCTTTAAAAGTGCACAACCAAAACATGGCTAGTGAAGCAAGTGTTCATATCGTTAAAAAGTTTGAATAGTCAAACAGGAAGATCATTTTGGGATGGAGGGAGTATACCACTGGCTGGTTTCTAGCTCCATTATTAGTGAGCAAGTCCTTTTTGATGTCTGTTAGCATCGGTGGCACCTCCAGGATATCTATCTTTTGGGGTAGTAGCATTGATCTCAACAGAAAAAATGCCTAACAGTTTTGATAAAAATTCCAAAGATGAAATGGTACGGGACAATGGAAGAACTGTAATCATGAAGTCTTAGGTCTTGAAATCCAGGTTGGCTTTATGTTGATAGTTTATCACATACCCGAGTTTGGTATGGAAGGAATCAAATTTCTGGACAGCTATCCGGCATTGCATAGCTTAATATTTTTTTCATTATTGTAAAAAAATAAAGACAAAGAAAGAGAATGATATAGATTCAATACTTTATGATCTCCAATTTAATCCTCAAGATTAAGAGTTGTACCTTTTGCAGCTGTACATCCTTTTTCTGTGAATTCTTAACCTTACTTCTTTCCGTTCAACCTTCCATTCAGAGATACATGTCATTTCCTACCTCTTATACGAGGATAGATGTTTAAACTTCTTTTAGCCTGGCATAATTTGTAGATGGGCTTTGTTTTGGCTGAGATTTAACTGATTGGGTTAACTGCATATTGGTATTTAACATACTTATCTCTTCTTGATAGGAAACTGGTAAGGATACTCAGGAGAAGAAAAAGAACCATATCAAGGCACTTCTTGTTGCAGCCACTGATTGTGAGCCTCAGTATCTGATCCGTTTACTTCAGGTTCTAATGTGGGCTTTATTTTGTGGGATAATTTTATTTGCTTCTTTATCCTAATGTTAACCTATTCAGGTTTATGCTTGCAGACCAAATTGCGTATTGGTTTGGCGGAGCAAACTTTATTAACTGCATTAGGACATGCTGCTGTATACAGTGAAAAGCATTCGTCACCTCCAGCACATATCGATTCGCCTCTAGAGGAGGTTAATTCATGTATTTCTGCATTTGATAAGTTTCATGAATTATTGTTAGATATTTTCTATGAAATAAGTTTGATAAAAAATGACACTAATAAAAATAATCTTTTTCCCCATACCTGAATCTTGGATTTTGATTGTGATACTGCATAATGCAGTTACGAATTTTCCTGTGTTATTGTTGTTATTATTATTATTATTATTATTATTATTATTATTATTATTATTCTTATGGAACAAAGAAATATCATTTGTGACCAATATAGAGAGGTGGAGTGCTGTAGGAACAAATAGAACGATCAGACTGAAAAAGACATGAAACTAGCTTAATCATCACACTATTCAAATCCCTAAAAAGAACCCACAATCGGACAGTCAAAAATAATGGAGCGGTCTACTCCAAAAACAATATAGGAAGACCACTCCATCTCATAATAACTAGAGAATCGCCTGATAGCTAATACAGAAGCATTCTTTTGACACATCACAACTCTGAAATTACTCCTCTCCTCAAAATGAAATCTTACCACTTATGCGTATGAATACCTTTTGCATTTGTAAGACAACCCCATTCCTCCTTGCAAACTGAAAACTACCGGACCCATAGTAGCTAAGAAAAATTACAGTGAAGGAAGAGATGGGAGTGAGAATCGCTAGGCCTGCACGCATCACACACTTCTTGGCTTAAATTCTTTAAGGCTGCCTTTGTCTCCTATTGTATTTTGTCGTCTGTAGTATTACTGTTGAGTTTACTATGAACTAAAGAGTCCAAATGATGACTTTGATGCTTTAACATGATTTTTGAAATATTTTTCATGAATTTCTGTGGGAAACGTAGATGTCCGGCTTAGCATCCCACCCGTATGATCCAACCAAAACTTGATTTTATCATATTCTGCCAAAGAGAATGAGGTACTACAGAAACCCACCATAATAATTTAGCTACTAATGAGAAGTTGTTGATAACAAAATCTCCTTGAACCGAACCCTATCTATATAGTAAGCTTGCATACGAAATTTAGTTAATGGGGAGGTCTCTCTTTCCTTCCCCCACCGGCCACCAGGTCAACCCCACAAGAGTCTCTCATTATTTTCTCAAGGGATGAGGCCACTTGATCGTAAGCTTGAAATTGAAGGAGGAAAGGAAGTAAGTTGGCGTACTCGACAAAAAGGATGAATAATTGTGTATCACCACCTATAGAGAAGAAAAACGCACTTCCAACCATTTACGCATCCAAGATTTTTTTTTATATGGAAAGTGTTTCAATTTCAGTCATTAATAATTCATTTCAACACCATTTTTCTTGAAGTTTGAAGATTATGCTTATTGCCCTCAAACTTCATTCACTTTGAATGTTCTTCATAACTAGTGGCGGATCCAGATCATTCTTTGATTGGGTGCACTATTAGATTTAAAAACTTTAAAATATAAAATGTGAAGTAAAAAAGGTTTTGTATATGACTCAAACTCACAACCTCAAGGTAGAAGAGCTTGACGCTTTAAAGTGAGCACACCATTTGATTTAATGGGTGTACTTCCACCCACACCTATAGGCATAAATCCGCTTCTGTTCATAACCAACTCCTTTGACTTCTTTTCAGGCGGCAAAAATTGTTAAACAAGTTTACTCTGTGATTCCTGTGTATGACAAGATAATACCGTCCCTTCTTTCTGGCGGAGTATGGGATCTCCCCAAGACATGTTGCTTTTCTCCTGGTGTCCCTGTTGGACCTATGCTGGCTAAACCGACTAAAGGGGTATCCGAGATAGTTGATAAATTTCAAGATATGGAGTTTACCTGTGAATACAAGTATGATGGTGAACGTGCTCAGGTAATGATAGTTTTTGTTTTTCTTTTCTTTTCTTTTCTTCACATGATTCATGATTCATGATTCATGATTCTAAAACTGAATGAGTTCTCTGTTACACAGATACACTATATGGAAAATGGTTCAGTTGAAATATACAGTAGAAATGCAGAACGGAATACTGGAAAATTTCCTGATGTTGTTATTGCTGCTTCAAGGTAATCTCTCTCTTGTTTACATGTGAATTGAAGTATCCATCATGTTCTCATACTTGTTTAAACTGTCAAAAGCTAAAGCTGTTTGAAAAGACTGAAATTCCCGTCATTAGTGCTCCTAAATCAAAGTTTTCACACTCACTAAATCCCAATCATCATATAATTGCTTACGGTACAAGAAGATATCCTTCCACACGCTCATAAAGAGGACATGGGAAACCGTGAAAAAGAAAACGGGCACAAGCATATTGGTTTAAATTCAAAAGTCTTTCTCAAAATAGAGAAAGACTATGTAATTAGTGTTCTGTGAAGAAAAGAAACCTGGAAATTTAAAGGACATGTTAAACGATCAATTTGAAGAACTACTAGCTTGATGTAGCACTTTTTGGTTACATTTTTTCTCCTTTTCTGCTGTACTTACTACTCCCTCCGTCCTACTAAAAGTTGCACTATTGTTATGGGCACGTAGATTAAGAAAATGTGTAAGTGTAAGGGTTGAGTATGAAAATTGAAGTATGCGAGAGAAGGTGGGATAGGGAATAGTAATTAGATAGTTGTTGTGAGTATGCAAGTGGGTCCCATTGAATAAAGAAGTATTTTAAACTTTCTATTTGGTAAAGTGTAACTTTTAGTGGGACACCCTTTTGGGTAAAAAGTGCAACTTTTAGTAGGACGGAGGGAGTATATGTGTAAGAAATTATTACAATAAATGAATATAATTTTAGTAAGCTGCTGTTTGCAATCATATGTATGTATGTATGTATGTATGTATGTATGTATGTATGTATATATATATATATATATATGTATGCATATACTATACATACATATATGTACAACTGGACGGTTATGGAATCTTATTTCTCTGTATTCCAAAGTGGAAAGAATTAGGAAAGAAGCAACAGTTAGTTATCAACTGAATCCATTTTAGCTTATAAAGTTGTTTCTGCAAATGTTTCGCAGTTCACCGTCTATAAGCTCAGGCTCACAAACTGATATTTCATATTGATTGTATATACAAAATGACTGTTCTACATATGAAATTGCTTACGTGAGAACATGATTTGTACTTTATTTCTGCTGGAAAAATTCATTGTTGGTAATTGTTTATGCACTTGAAGAGCTGCTTGAGACAGCCATTCTTAGCAGAAATCATCTTTTGGCACATATTGGTCAACTAATGGAATTAGTCTTTACAAGGATTTGTTGACTAATTTACATGTCCATATATTTGGGGCTTAATTTTGATATTTCGGTTTGTAAACCATTTATGTACAACTGTTGATGTTGCAGAAACGATTTAGGCTTGTGATTAACTTGATTACTGGTTTTACAGTAATGCTTTCAGATATTACGAAGGAAATGCATTTCTATGCTAGGAATCACCCAAAGTTTGTTCCCGCTAAGTCTCAGTTTTTGCATGTGGCATATACTCCCTCCGTCCCATCTTAAACTTCAAAAAAAAAAAAAAGTGGGCACAAGAATTAAGATGAGAATCTTTATATTATAAAATATAGATAGTATGGTAGAGTGTTGTGAGTATAGAAAGTGGGTAGGAGAGAGAAAGTGGGGTAGAGAATAGTTAGTGGATAGTTGTTGTGTGTATGACATTTAGGTCCCACTAAATAAAAAAATATAAACAACTTTCCTTTTTTGGATTTTGAAGTTTAAAATGGGACACCCAAAAGGGAAATTTTTGAAGTTTAAAATGGGACGGAGGGAGTATGTGATTCTGTTATTGTGCCTGCAATATTGTCTGTGCTTTCATGATAGTGACACTTTTTGGCCATTTATCTAAATCTATAACAAGATCTTCTTATTCTCAGGGGTGAGTTTAATCCCTCTTTTCTTTGGTCCTTATTCTTCATAGCTGGTTGTTGCTAATCTGTTGTTCTTTAAGTTATTAATTCAATTTAGCATTCTAAGGGCAATTGAATGTAGGATGCATTGTAGCTCAAGTCTGGTCTTTTTTATACTACCTCCACCCCCACTCTTGATCAAGAGTTAATTTGATTTTTTTTTTTTCGACATTGTATTGTACTTCCTGAGATGTAGTCGAGTGAAACTCAAGTTACTTGTCTGTGTAAAGCTTATCTTTAAGAACTACTCACTTTGATCTGGTCGATAGCATGTATGCATCAAGTCACTTCTAATTTATTATTCTCTGGAAGTTTTTCTTAACTAACAGATGTGGTTGGTATGCAGACTGAAGAAACCGTCTGTAACATCATTTGTTCTAGATTGTGAATTGGTTGCTTATGACCGTGAGAAAAAGAAAATATTGCCATTCCAGGTATTTATTTTTCTGATTTTTTTTTGATGCATAATCTGTCTGATAAAGTCCTGATTATAGATGCTAGATGGGACCCTGGCAACTGATAAATTTCATTCGTGTTTGTGAAAATACCATCGATGTGAAGATCTTAAATCTGCGTATTTCTTGATATTTTTTTTTTTTTTTTTTTTTTTTTGGAGGGGGGGGGGGAGGAGGGCATGCATATCTCCTTATTATATCATATCCTCATTCCTCACAGACATATGCTTATGGCAGGTCCTCAGTACACGTCCAAGGAAAAATGTGGTCGTAAGCGAAATCAAGGTTGAGGTTTGTATATATGCATTTGATATACTGTATCTCAACGGGCAGCAACTTTTACAGGAGCAACTTAGCGTCCGTAGAGAGGTACGACCATCTTTGCAGTTAGTCTTTATGTCCTCGCTTCCCCCTCCGCCTCCGATGCCTTTTCTTCTTTTGCATTATCTGCTGCGTGACTGCCACTTTCTGGTTATTCCTGATTTGTATGCATATTTCCAGCCCTTTTGAATTGAAATAGTTCAAATAGTTTAGATAGTACATAGAAAGTTTAGACGGTGTAAGTTTGTCTTCTACTCCCTCTGCCCACCACAAGTGAGACTAAATTTAAGAGCACAGAGATTAAGAAAAAAACAGTATTAGATTAATAGTGGAGGAGAGGTTGTGAGTATGAAAAGTAGTAGAGAGAATGAGCGGTATGAATAGTAAGTGGATTGTTGTTTTGAGTATGACAAGTGGGTCATATTGAATAAAAAAATTATTAAAACCTAGCCACTTTGGGTAGTCTCAGTCGTGGTGGGACGAACGAAAAAGGAAATAAGTCTCACTTGTGGTGGGATGGAGGGAGGAAGTATATCCTAGTGATGCAAGACGGCTGAGACTCAACGCTTAGAGATGTTTGCATAAGGTAAAGAAATCCCACTCAAAATGGAAGGAATAAACAATGGTCAACAGTGCCATATCACCATTTCGTAAACCAAGTACTACTAATATTACATGATAAGAATACATAGCTAGTAGCTTCCCTTTACTTCATGCAGAGTATTTATATGGACACAGTTGAAAGTGACACTTCTCCCAGGTGACATGTTCAAGTAAAGACCAATTAATGTGCATTATAATTAATCACATAACAATGTGCATTTTAATTGCATGAGAAAGATAATTAGGAAAAGGCAAGGCATCCAGAGCCATTGCTTCCCTTATCATGATCCTCAGCACTCGAGGTTTAATATCATACTGGTCGTTTGGCACCCGACCCGGGTTCAACCCGTCAAATAAGAATTCGACTCGACCCGAGGCCAAGAAATGAGTCGAGTTTTGCAATAGAATAGTGTTCTCGTTTAGCTTGCCGAGTTGAGTTGTAAAATCCCAAAACATGCCCACGGTGTTAACACGAAGGTTCGGAATGAATTCGTCTTCGACCCGACACGAAGTCAACTAACAAACACTTATGTTAGGAGTTTGGACCATGGAATTGAAGGATGAAGCTACAAGTGATTTCTTATAAATACATGCCAATGATTATTGCTTGAAAATTCTCCGCTTCATCCAATTATTTTGGCCTTTGAGCTTTTTCTCATGTAGCGTGAGATATAGAAGAAGGCTGTTGCATACTTGTTTGTTGTTTCTGTACTGTGGCGAAAAGTCAGGAAGAGGGATTGCAATAATAAGAGGAGATGGACATGAAGTAAGGCTTAGATAGAAAAGACGGAGAGAGTAAAAAAGGACGATGGAGGTTTGAATTATTATTTCTGACATGGGTATAGTGATAAGAGAGAGAGAGAAAGTAAATGTTTAAGTCTTGGTTTCACTATAGTCAAGATGAAAAGGAAGCCTTGGGTTTCATGGGAGTTTCTCTCTTTAAATATTTGATGCGTGGGTCCAAGTGGCGAAGACATGCAATTAAAGAGCCGTATCTCTAACGCTCGAGTGATTCGGCTGCGAGGACCCGAGCATTGTTTGGGATACACCTCTTGATTAAATTCCAGCCCAAGTAACAGTTTGACTCTATAAAAATTAATTGAAACACACTTTGAACTCATCAACACTCAACTCCTCTCGTTTACATCCCTACTTAACATTATGAAGATCCCAACCTTGAGTTGTTGGTCGACATAGAATACCCCGCCACAAGCATGGTTGCTCCATTAAAACTTGATGTCACATTTTATCTTCATGATTGTCATGTCCTATAAAAATTGTAAGCTAGTATGTTAAGCTAGATCAATGTAAAATAAGAAGTTTTAAAATTATATAATGTACTGAGGAAGCCAGTAGTTTTCTATCAATACATGTATTTGGTCAAACTTGTAATGTTAGCCTGTTATAAGTTTGTTGGTTGCAAGTCATTGGGAATCGGATACCTCCTGTAAGCTGCTTGTTTAAGTTGTATATCTAGTTTTGTTTGTTGGCATCCTGATTTTGCTCCATCCTAAATAATTAAAAGCTTTCCTCTTTACTTTTCATGTGTGAAATTTGAGACATGTCTCTTCCCTTGCCTTTTAGTGCTTATTACTAGTGCATTATCTACTTTTGAGGATTTTTATATTGTTTTATATTTCAAGCATTATGGTCCTTGGACTAATCCAACATAAGATTGCTCCATTTAATATAGAATGAGTTATCTGATCATGTACAATTGTCATTTGCCTTTGACTCATGTTATATCGCTGTTGACAGATTATGTATCGAGCTATGCTGTCTGATATATTGATTGTACTTTATTTGCTTTGAAGACTGTTTGATTAACCTACTGAGACATTCTTTACACACAGCGCCTCTATGAATCATTTGAGGAAGAACCTGGATATTTTCAGTTTGCAACAGCAATTATATCGAATGACCTGGAAGAAATACAAAAGTTTCTTGAAATATCTGTCGATTCAAGGTCTTTTCTTTCTATCCTTCATTCAGTTCTTTTGTTTTGCTCTTGTTTTGA
The DNA here is from genome assembly GCA_026119855.1 of Campanula takesimana. Lineage (NCBI taxonomy): Eukaryota > Viridiplantae > Streptophyta > Magnoliopsida > Asterales > Campanulaceae > Campanula > Campanula takesimana. Next base: position 106,710 of record JAOWBW010001876.1, on the reverse strand, counting down.
CCCTTTTTTTCTACCCATTGTTTTGAGAATTGGGTGTAAGCCCAAGATTGCGCGTGCGCGCGCGTGTGTGCAATCATTTAAGAATGGTCATAAGCCTGGTATGACATTCTTTGCGCTATGTAGCATTTCAATGTACTCAGCGCTAACGATTCCCATTTAAATCTCATGGACAACCATAAAAAAGAATTTATAAGTTTTAAGTCCACACGGACACATCGAAGTATCAGATACTCCCCCCCCCCCCCCCCCCCCCCCCCCCCATTTTCAAAACTGCACAACTTGTGACCTTTTTGTTAGGGGTATAAATGTTAGTGTGTTGCAAATGGTACCAAAACATCCCTTAACATGGTTTTTTCAATCTTAAATCTAGACTTGTACATCACTTATTTACTGGTTAACATTTTTTTTAGAATGACCTTTTTTATTTCCTTTGTGTAAAAAAGAATTAGATAAGAACTGAAACCCATCGCTAACAATTCGGTCATGGTCTTAATATTATGTAAATTTCAAGCTGTGAACGTTTGAGAAATCGCTCGACCCATTCTGATTAACTTTATTAGTTACGTTCATTTATTTTCTCAAGCTATTATGTATTTGGTCCTGAAACCTACCTTTATGCAGTTGTGAGGGATTGATTATTAAAACACTAAACTGCGATGCCACATATGAGCCTGCCAAGCGTTCAAACAACTGGCTAAAACTGAAAAAAGATTACATGGAGAGGTAATTTGTATATGTTGCTACCTTAAAACAATGTTTTCTACTTAAAGTTACTTATGCCTGTATTGCCTGATTGTTTCATGCAGCATTGGTGACTCTCTAGATTTAGTGCCGATTGCTGCTTTCCATGGTCGGGGGAAGCGTACTGGTAACTCCAGCAAACATCATTCTTCGATTTGAATTTGAGATGCATGTTTACTGGATGGTTGCATCAACTTTCTCTGATCAATAATGCATTTTTTCAAATACTCACTGTGTCCTGGAAAGATAGTCCCATTTTGTTTTTGGATGGCAACATAAGTGAACTTTGACCAAAACATTAATCAAATCATCCCAGTGAAACTTTAGAAATTTTCATTGATGAATCACTTAATGATTATCAATAACCAATTTTGGAATGTCACTAGGATGATTAGATTGACATTAATGTTTGGTCAATGTTCACCCGTAGACCATTAAAAGTCAAATGGGACTATCTTTCTGGGACCGAGGGGTACATAGTTTGCCCCGAGTCCCGACCCTGAACAAGTTTCGCTTCATCTGTATTATGACTTATATACCACTTTACGTGCTTTGATTTGTAGGTGTATATGGTGCGTTTCTCCTTGCTTGTTATGACACCGCCAATGAGGAATATCAAACTATTTGCAAAATTGGTAAGTTTTGTTTATCCTCCTGCAATAATCACACATCAATTTGCATTCCTATCTTCCCACTCAGAGATATACAAAGAAGTCAGTTTTTTGCTACTTGTTATGCCAGTGGCTGAAAGCCTTGTCTAATGCTTGTATAGGCACTGGGTTTTCTGAAGTAATGCTTGAAGAGCGTTCTACCAGTCTTCGTTCTAAAGTGATTCCCAAGCCGAAGGTAATGTTCCTTTTCTATATCATTTTATTGAAAAACTGATGAAATATTTGGCCTTTGTGTGTACGTTCTCTATTGTCTTAAATGAGTAAACTGACATTCATGTTATTCACAGTCGTACTACAGGTACGCAGATTCTATAAATCCAGATGTATGGTTCGAACCCACAGAGGTAATCATATCATCATAAATACTCTGGTTATTTGATTGTCCTTCAGCTTTTTTTCAAATCTACATATGCTTGGATGATTCTTTGGATGGCTTAGCTGTTTTTTTCAAAATATTTAACAATCTCAAAAAAGATAAATCTAACCAAGTAATCTTTACTGATTAATTTTTAGGAACTTCAATCATGGTAACTAGTGGATAATCATATTTTAATATCAATATAATGTTTCTGTATTCTAAATAATATTTGAATGGATTACAAGAAACTATCAACTTGAGATTTATTCGAACTGAATTTTGGATTAATTTCATCCCTTGAACATAAACTCAATTTTCTGTTTTTTAATCAGTAGCAAAACTCATATGTCAATTCATATTAGCTGACCCTAAATCATTTTGGGACTAAGGCTTTGTTGTTGTTGTATAAATATTCCAATTTCCTGCTAGTATTAGAGGGTTGAGAGGATGCAACTTGAATGATCCTTAATGCAAATACAGTAACTAGTGCTTCTGATAGAATGCTAATCCAAAGCTCTCTTTTTTACATTGGGTCTATTAATCTGCATTGCTATAGATGGAATGGAATCCCCATCTATTAACCTCTTTGTTACTATTTCTGGCTCTCCCATGTTCCTGAAAGTGAATTGAGAGGTGCTCTTGTTCATACTGAATGGTATTCTGACCCTTGCATTCCGTTCCCATCTTCATCATAGTGCTTCTTTTTTTGCCCTCGTTTTTTTTTTTTTTGGGACAAAAGTGGGTAATGCTCTTTTGTTCATTGCGTTAGTGGAGTCTCATAACTAGCGTAATTGAACTACATTTGAGATTCTATGTGGGAAGCTGATTGTTTATTTATGGTTTTGGAAAATTTACAGGGGGCAAATAGATGTTCGTTCCTAAATTACTTTTTTTTTTTTTTTTTTGTCTTATTGGACTTAGATGAATCAAATGATTGTTTATTTTCATTCTTACAAAAATGTAAGTGCTGCAATGTGTTGTTTGCATTCAGGTTTGGGAGGTGAAAGCTGCTGATTTGACCATCAGCCCAGTTTATCGTGCTGCTATTGGTGCGGTGGATTCTAATAAGGTCAATATATTCTTTTGCTAGCTACTTCCTCTGTCCCTTAATGAATCTCCACTTTGTCCTTCGAGGGAGATTTGAGTAATTTGACATTCAAGTAGATTTAGTAGCATGTTTACATTAATATCCATAATGATATTACTATAAGACATAATGGTGCAAGTGTTAAATAGAACATGTCAACATGATACTCGTACTGTAAAAGGGAGGATTGGAATTAGTAAATTCACTAAAAATGGAAATTCATTTAGGACCCAACGAAGTAACAATTTATTAACTTTTTCACTTTTTCATGATGCTTCTATCACGTGCAGTCCGCAATCTGAACGAGCCAAATTTTATCTTCCTGTTAGTCTTGTTTCTAAATGTTGAACTGATTGTTTTGTCAGAGGCTGAGTTTTGGATTTTACCACTGCTTTTTTGTGAAGTCGAGCAAATTTCTTACTTGTCCATCACACAATCTCATTCAGTGGACACTTGTCAGTAGCCCAGCTTTAGATATTACCCTTCTTTCTGTGGATTCATGTAAACTTCTTGTTTACTGGTTTTACAATCTCATACTGCGGACATTTTTTCATGTTACACTTCTAAGTTGAATCACTCTTCTTTTTAATTTCAAGCTAAATTTGTAAAGATACATGGGATTTTGTATTGGTTGTTTACACTCATAATGTAGATTCATACTGCATTTCCCTAATCACATTTGTAATTTTATGTTAAAGGGCATTTCTCTTCGGTTTCCACGTTTAGTTCGCGTTCGAGAAGACAAGCCTCCAGAGGAAGCTTCTTCTTCTGAAATGGTAACAAATGATCCCTTATTTTTATTTTTTATTTTTATCGAGTTACCGCCCTTGTTTCTGGTTAAAAATTGATTGGACCAATTTTTTTATCAGGTGGCTGAAATGTATAATGCTCAGAAACACACACAAAAAGACAGTAAAGATGAGGATGAAGATGATTGAGGACGCAAAGTATTAATTCAATAGATTACTTGTGTTGTACATATCAAGTGAACACATGCAAGTCAATCTGCCTCTTCTCGAGAATGCAAGACACTGATGGGTATGATTTTTTTATTTTTTATGAAGCCCGTAGAAAATTCAAGATATTTTATATTCGTAGAACACCCGGTTGCAACAATAAGTACCAAAGTCTTTTATCTAGTAACTGAATAGATTTTTTGGAATTCTGATAACAGGTCCTGAAGTAAAATTGACAGACAAAGCAAACATTACCAAGGTGGTTGACTGAGTTAGCTAGCTAGCATATAGCCTTAAATTCCAGGTTAGCCAATCAAAGACTTGTCTAGTTCAATGAGGTGGCAATCATTTTTACATAAATTAGTGCAAATGTAATCTTGGAATTAAATTTTTACTGTACCAAATATGTTGCATTGTTAAGTTACTTTTGGCTTGGCTACCTCAATTAAATTTGCACACATGAAGTACTTAATATTTGAGTTTGGCTTAATCCGTCATCGGTGGTATACATTCTTGTCATCTAGGATTAAATGTGTTGTATTGTTTAGTACTACCCCCTCCGTTCCTATTTTTCATTTTTGTTTGTCCCAAAAAGTTAGTCCCATTTCTGTAAAAAAAAAGAAAAGAACCGTATCTTAGAAGAACAGCACCAACAAAGCTTCTTGATAAACTTCCATAATAATTGCGATTCATTAAAAATAATCATGTCAAGAAAACTATGTTGATAAAAAGCTTGATTAGTCAAATGTCTTTATGGGACGGAGGGAGTATAATTTAAGCGTAGGTGTATGTTGCGCATAGAAACGATTTGCTTGACCCATAGGGGAGTGTAGCTAGCCTTTGAGATGGGTTAAGATGAAAATCGTAGAGGTCTTCGTCATCAGTAATGAAAACACTAAGAACCTTGTTATGGTCATAATAAAAGACTTGTTTGTTGTTGCAAGATTGAATTTGTGCACTTGATTATCTTTTCCTCCTTTTCCAGCTAGCATGTCGTGCGAGTACGTCTATTATGCACTCGACTTAAAATGAGGAGGCGATTGATTCTGAATGATAATAGTGAGCTGGTATCAAATATGAAGCTAGTGCAATCCAGGCATATACTGTATATGTAAGAATGAGAATGCAGAGACTTTGATCTTATTTTTCATGTCTTTGCCGTGTGGACCTTCCCCTTCCCCCATCTCCATTGACATTTACTATTTTGAGGGGTGCCTAACATTTCAACCTGTTTACACACGACCCCGATGCGAAATGTTAACCGGCTTGGTTTAGGTTTAGGTTTAGGTTTAAGTTTAACATATGAATTACTCCATTTGTTCTGAAATGATCTTCTTATCGTTTTTTTAAACTTGTTACTGATACACCACCAACCATAAATACTACTTCATCTATCCCTAATTAAATGTCCATTTTTAAGAAAGTTCTGTCTCAAAATCAAAATGAATGTTTTTGATGGACATGACTTTGTTTCTAATTGTTTTTTTTTTTTTTTTTTTTCACTAATCTCTTTATAATTGCAAAACTGAATGTTTAGAATGAGGATTACATATGCCTCTAAATTGTATTAAACGTAGAGATTTTCATATGTCCCTTAAAAATTAGTTTGAGACAGGGTACTACTTTAATAATGATTGAGAATCAAAATCCTTGCTTAACGAATAAGAGTCTCGCTCAACATTCAACGTCTAATACTCAATGTGATCAAATGAATCTTACCTTCAAATTACCTTATATTATACGCTAACGACCAAGTATCAAGTACGTGATCAATCTAAGACGAAGACCCTCCTCCTCGTGTGTAGTCAGTTCACTATCCTTTTCAACCTTTTGTTTTGTTGCAGAAAATGAAACAGAGTATTACTCTCCCCTTGGCATGAGCAAGTGTCCTTTTTTCCTTTTCTTTTCCCTTTTGGATTGATCACAAATAAGTCCCCACTTTCCTCAACATGTGAAGTTAGCTTTTTCGCTACAGCTATCGATCGCAATTACAGACATTCACCAGTTGAGATTAACATCTCGATGAGCGTTTTTCTTTTTGGTAAATTGCATTTTATTTACGTGTGTTTTGCTCACTTTTATGATTTGGCTTCCAAAGTTGAAAAGGTTGCAACCTGAATCTTAACGTCCGCATATTATTATTTTTTTGTGAAACTTTGCAACTCGATTCCTGACATTTACATTTTTTTTTTTTTTTTACAATTTAGTATCTTGTGTTTTCGTAAATAAATCATCATTTTGTTTGTTTTTATATTAGATTGCAATAAGTTGTAAATATTAGGAATCGAGTTACTACTTATCTAATCTTGGGAACCAAATTGCAAACACGACCCAAACACAAACACGTTACCAAATTGCAATTAGCCATTTTCTTTTAAGGAACCCTTAAATCTCTGTTAAATCTAAATCGATCTGAAAAAGCCCACATTGACTGCAACGGAACATTAAATGCCACGTATTAGCGATTTTAAATCCCATTTTTCTAGGACAAAACTTGTACGAGACGGTCTCACACGTGAGATGGATCTCCTTTAGAGATTAAATGGTTTGCCCCCTATGGGTGGGGCGGGGCAAGCCCATTTTCTCTCTTGTCAAGATCCGTCTCATGTGTGAGACCGTCTCACACAAGAATTCTTCTTTTTCTAGTGTCCACAAGTTCTTTTAAGATAACTACAAGTATGTATCAGTGATTTATCAGATTTAACAATCAAAATCAAAGGGGGAATAATTCGGAGTTCTTTCCCACCTATTATTTGTTTTTTTGTTTTAAAAAGACTATTTTATTTTATTGAAGAATCCCCGCACTTTGCGGCAGCCATCAGAGGAAGAGGTCTGAAAGGGTAACAAGGAAAAGAAACAAGTTGACTACAGAGAATGTAGGCCATGTTTCAACATAAAGAAAAAAATGTAAACCCAAACCAAACCGGTCAAATGAATTCCTTTTCTTTTTTTAAAAAAAAAAAATTCTTTGACAAAGTTGTTCCTTTTTTCAACTGACTAGACATTGAGTTGAATCAAATTAAGCTAATTTTGAATTATCAGTAAATGATAGAATCTTTTTAAATGGCCTGAAATAGATTGAACATACATAAACTAGTCAGGGCTTCACCGGTAAAGGCCATCCAGCGTGAGAGTAAGAATCTGGATGTGAAAGAGAGCAAATCAATTGACAATGAGAATCAAAGAATGCGTTACCCATATTATTTGGACTAGGGCATGTATGTATAGTGCATATGAATAGTTTCCTTGCTTGGAAAAGAAGTTAGGAACTATAGGAAGGTTATGATTGGATTTAGGGGAGTAGAATCTCATCCAAATCTCCATTCCTTAGTTTTCATACGGGAGAGTGTCTCCTTGTTCGTATGTATTTCTTTGTTGGAGCAGATCATGGACTCTGTATGTGCATTCCTTATCTGGATTAGATTCTGCATAATGTTGAGTGCTGACCAAGTCACACAAGGCACGAGGCCTTGGTCGGTCTACGATTCCTTGTGGTCGGCCTAAGAAAGGCTGAGGAAGGTAGCCATGGTACTTGAGACTTGGTCTCCGGCAAGTGGGCATGCCGAGGAAGTGGTGAACCGGGCATGGTGGGCTTGACCCATTTCCCATGTCGTGGAAGTCTTCTTGTAGGTCTAAGGTTTGGTGGCCCTTCCCTTGGTCCTAGTGGGCCTTGTCTGGGTATGACCCGACCCATGATCATGCTCGATTTATACCGTTCAGTCATGTTTACCTTTTTCGTGCATTCAAAATTATGTGATTTTTTTTTTTTAACTAGCGAGAGATCAAACCTGTACCTCTCCTTATAGAAGCTTTTTACAAGCTACTCGGATACTAACATAGTGAATGTCCTTTAATAAGTGACGTGAAATCGATTGGTACAGTACAAATAGGATACAAATAAGTAAGGCATTGTCCTTCAAATGTTAGATAAGGCACATGGAAGAATAAAAAGCAAACATTTTTTAAGCCTTTTGGATAGAAAAGGATATTATTGCGAGAAAGGAAAGGAGGGAAACAAATTGGAGCGTGAGAAAAAAAAGCCAAAAAAGTCTTCCCTCCTAAGCCAAACTATCACAAGGACGGGAGGATATTTTCATTTACTGCATACTCCCTCCGTCCCAACTCACTTAAGACTTAAGATGTGTTGGAAATTGGTTAGGAATATTGGTTTGACCAAGTTTTGTTATTAGTTACATTTAATAAAAATGGAAATTAGTTGCAAATTAGTAATCTACATTCGGAGTAGATTAACGTGATGTATTTATTTTCTCAAAACCAATTTCGGGTGAATGAGAATTTAATTGTTGAAAGTGTGCAACTATAATGGGTTTATGAAGAGTTGGAAATGTGGAAAGCCATTATCCCACATTGGTTGGAAAATGAAAAAGATGAGAGTATTTAATATAGCTCATCTAAGAAGGTTCCAATCAAGTTTGGACTTGGGCTTCCAAGCTAAGTGGGCCTTTGGGCTATCCATGCAAGCTAGTAGTAGGTAAATTGTGTGGTGGAAAATGAAAAGAGAGAATGAGTGGATGAGATAGATTGAATATAAAAGTATAAAAAGAGATGACCATTTTCTCAAATGGGACGGAGGGAGTATAGTACAACAAAAAATGGATTACCACAAATGTAATTTCGACCCCAGCTTGTCCGCTTGCCATCTTTGTTGCGAATCAACTCCGGCTATTAATGCTTCTTCTCTAGATAAATGTTGGGGCCCATCTCACGTTAGTCTCTCTCCATTTTGGTTGCAAAAGCAAAGAAGGATTGGATTATGTATTTATCTCTTTTGTGTTGGGGTTTGGTGTGGAGGTAGGGAATCACAGGGTTCGGTTAAAGAGATAAAAGAATTTACTGCATATTTGTCATCCGTACTATCCAGTTTTTTCACTTTTACCTCTGTACTATTGAAACAACAAAAGTAAGCTGTGTACTATTGATTAATAAGCAAAAGTAACCAAAATAGTTAATGAGTGTTAATGAACATTAATGAGTGTTAAAAATTTAACGGATATTACTATCAATATTTACAATTTGCCCCCATAATGAAACAATGAAAAAAGGTGGACTATCTTTCTGGGACGGAGGGAGTATAAAATTTACAAACACTCCCCTCATCCACTATATGCTTCCTATTTTACAAAACTACCCTCACCCATCAGACAAAACCCTCCCCTCCCCTCCCCTCATTCACAACATACCTGTTCTCTCTCTCCTTCCATTCCGTCACCGGTCACGTCTCCGGCACCCTCACGCCGACGGTACTCATCCTCCCTCCGACTGCGTCTTCCTCCGGCGACAACGGCTCCTCGTTGTTCACACAAGCTCGATCCCTCTCTCTTCCCAGATCTCTCCGCCTCCGCCTTTGTCCACGCTCCGGCCATCAGATCTGAGAATCTCCGTCCTCTCTCTATTCAGATCTACAATGTCCGAGCCAAATTGAAGCCGACAACAGGTGCCTCGCCTCCAATTCATCATCTTAGACCGGCCAATTTCTTCATTTCCGATCTACCTCCCTACAGTACACCTTCCGTTCCAAATCCGGCGTCCTCATTCTGACCGGTGTTCAGTCCGACGTCAACATTTCGACCGGTTTTCGGATCCGGCTTTCTCGACGCTCCAGATTTTCATCCTCATCGGCTTCTTCCCTGTTTGATGTTATTCAGACACAGTATCTCCGGCCAGATCTAGATTATTTCTGGGGAGATCTACTATTGGGGGTCTTCTTACTTCTTCCCTTTTTGTGATTTCAACTCCCAGTATGAGAAATGGAGGTGGATCATTGTAATTTTGTTAAAATATGTTTGTCCAGATTTGCATTTTCTCAAATTGTGTTTGACGGTGGCTAGAAATGGATGTGGGTTTCTTCTGGTTGTGGGTGGATTGTAATTGAGGCGATGATGGAACGATGGTTTATGGTGGTGACGGTGTTGGGTGGTGGCGACGGTGTTGATGTTGACGGCGGTGGTGGGTGATTGTGGCGGACGTGAGTCGTGGCGGAGGTGGTGGTATAAAGTTGACAGCTTGTTCATGAAGTTTGAATCAATAATTGGGAGTTGACTAATACTTTTTTTTTTTTAAATAAATTTGTAATTGTTTAATTAGAAAGAAAAAAAAAGAAAGTTATTTTGACAACAGAGGTTCCTAACAATAATGGTGCAGGTGACTTAAATGAAAAATAGTAAGTTTTTAGGGTGAAAATGGAAACAAATGCATAGATTAGGGCTGAAACAATTATTCAGTTTGTTAAATTTCTAACGCCTATTAACGTCCATTACATTTATTAACTATTTTGGTTAATTTTGCTAATTAATCAATAGTACGCAGTTTCTTTTTGTTGTTTAGATAGTACAGAGGTTAAAGTGATATTCTTGACATAGTACGTATGTCAAATAAGCGGTTTACTCAGAGATAAAATGTCAAAATAATGAGGGCCGGCAAAATTTATGAATTTGTACCAACCAACTCGTGTACCAACCGTACTAATTATAATTGGTACGGCCAAATCTGTATACCGATATTTTCGGTAGGTACTACCGTACTAATTATGCATAATTGGTTGGTACACGGTACTGATATTTGATGTTGGTTGGTATACCAAGTACCAATTGTAATTTTTAATAATATTAAAAATACTATTATGTATTAAAAAATAATGTATCTTTCAATATTCTATCCCTATTCTATTCCCGAAATAAAGTTGAATGCAAAATATCTTTCAAAGATAATTTGTATGTTTATAAATATTTGGCTTTTCATATATGAGACCATTCAGTGGCTTGAATGAACAAATTTAACATGTTTTAAAAGAATATATATAGTTACACTTCTCCATGATTTTTTTAATCTAGTAGTTACACAAAAAAAACTCTCTTGTTCTTATACACTCCCTTCGTCCCGGCACAATTGACACCAACTTTTGGGACACGGAGATTAAGAAAAATGTAGATAAGTGTGGTAGAAAATGAAGAGATAAAATGAGTGGGGTAAATAGTAGTGTAGGTTGAATAAATTGAGTAGTAGAAAATGAAGAGAGAATGAGTTGGTTTAAATGGTGCAGTTGGTTGAATATAAATATATTAAAATATTTTCATTTTGGGTAGTGTCACTTGTAGTGGGACAGACCGAAAATGAAATAAGTGTCACTTGTGCTGGGGCGGAGGGAGTACTTGTTTCTTTCTCTCTCAGGTGATAATGTCTCATCGACGGATTTCATGCCTTGATTCATATCTCAACAAGGTATGCATGTTAATATTTCTTTGTGGCGTTTACATAACAACATGTAACAACTCAATACAAGTACAAGAATACTCTAACGGATGTCAATTTGCCTGTTGAAAAAGACTACTATCAAGTTGTTGTTTTTTTTTTGTTTTTTTATTTTACATACATTCTACATTTGGTATAGGCCAGTACTAACCGTACCAACCGAGTACCAACCGTACCAACTAAGTTGGTATACCAACTTAGTTGGTTGGTAATGGGACATAATTTATGTATCAAGTTAAACTTGGTTGGTACATAGTATAAGCAAAATGTAACTGATATACCTACCAGTCTAGCCTAAAATAATGTGTGATGACGTGTTGGTTTGTACAAAGACCCCAATCATTCACTATATCCCAAAAGACTCTTTTTTTTTTCATGGGGTTAATTGCAATTTGGTTACCTGAGTTTTACAAGATGTTGCAATTGATTATCGAATATGTAAATATTCAAATCTGATTCCTAAGTTTGTATTGTTGCAATGTCAAAAAAATGTATGGGGTTTAAAACGCATATATGTCATTTTGCTAAGCACTGAGTAGGTAAAAAGGACATTTAATGCAAATGCAAAGTAAAAAAAAAAAAAAACCCATAAACCTTTCGTCTATCCTTTCTCCCCCTTCTCTCTCTCTCGACTCCCCTTCTCCCTTCCGCAATGTTCAACGCCACCCACTACGAGTCCAGATCTCCTGTGCCCCTCCATGTGCCCCTCCCTGTGCCCCTCTAATCTGGACCGTTTATATGCTTGGATAATATCAACATAAACGGTTGAGATTAGAGGGGCACAGGGAGGGGCACATGGAAGGGCACAGGAGATTTGGACTCACCCACTACCCACTATCTGACAGTCGCTGCCACTTCAGCCCCCTCTTCTCTGTACCCCAAGCTCGCACTCCCTCTCGCCTTCGTTTTCCCCTTCTTCTCTCCCTAAATACAGATCGTCCCCTCCCTCATCTTCGGTGCTCTTCCCCATCTCCCCTTCTCCGATAGTCCGACTCCCTTCCCTCCTCTCCCCATCTCCGACCCCCTTTCTCTTATCTTCTTAGGCCCAGATTTCATTTCTCCCTCCATCTATGACAATCAATGAAATAAAACGCCCCAATTTCATCCCTCTCCCTATCTCTGATCCCCTTCCCCAATGTTGTTCTCTCTCTCTCCAATTTCGCTCTCTCTCCATCTATTGAATTATTTCCATGGTATATTAGTGTGTGTGTGTGTATGTGTTTTGATCTACAGACATGTGTAATTTGGTGAGTTTGTATGCGTATGTGTTCGTGTGTGAAATTGCAGATCTGTAAAGATCTATGTGTTCATGTGTGTGTGTTTTTTTGTCAGTGTGTAATTGTATAGATGGTGGTGAAATGTTGATAGTATGGTGGTGAGGGGTGGCAGCCATAGTGGTTGTAACAGTGGTGGTGGTGTTACAATGATAAAGATGGTGTTGGTGATGGTTAACAGAGTTTTATATATCATTAAGTTTTCTTCCATATAAGGCTTATTTGGAAAGAAATTTGGTCAACTTCGTTAGTATTTGTTAATACAAATCACACGCCCTGCATAAAGATTATAATACCCCTTAAAATGACATGTGCGTGGCACATGGACGTAATTCCATTAGTTTTTTTTTTTAACACCTCATCCATTTTTATATCACATTGCAAGAAATTACAAACTTAGGAATTGAACATTTACATATTCGATAACCAATTGCAACAACTTGTAAAACTCAGGTAGCCGAATTGCAATTAGCCCTTTTCCATGATATGCTTTTCATATTTTTGTACAAATTGATTTGGGTTTCTGCTAATGATATACTCTCTCCGTCCCACCTCACTTGAGACTTAAGAGGTGGGCACAATAACTAAGGAAAAAGAATAAAATAAAGAAAATGTGTGGTAGAAAATGAAGAGAGCGAATGAGTGGGTGAATAGTAGTGTTGGTTGAATACATTGAGTGGTAGAAAATGAAGAGAGAGAATGAGTGGTGAGGTAGATTCAATATAAAATTATTAAAAGTTGGCTATTTTGGGAGGTCTCAAGTGAACTGGGACGGACCAAAATTGAAATAAGTCTCAAGTGAGCTGGGACGGAGAGAGTATAATTTAATGGGAATGTAAAGACCATTCATTCATATTCAATTATTAAATTTTCAAAAGCCATTTTAGGTTATATCTTGCTTTGACCCGTGAAGATGTGGTGGGTGTTATACATTCCCTTTTTTCATGAGAGTATGCTTTGCATATTTTTGTATTAAGTGACAACATAAACACTTGAGATTTTTTTTAATTGTGTTTAGTGAACAACTGGGTAATTGAGAAGTTTTCAGTTTTTGGTTGACGAGGAGGTGTAGGATGGTCGAAGAACTATGAACAATTAAGAAGTTCTCAGTTGCTGGTTGCCGACTTTTCAATTGTTTCTTGGAACAATTGTGATCTTCTCAGTTGTTTATTAGGTCAACTATGAATTTCTCAGTTGTTTGTCGCGTACTTCTCAATTGTCTCTTAAAACAACTGTGAACTTCTCAGTTGTTTCTTGGGACAACTGTGAACTTTTCAGTTGGTTGTCACCAGCCAAAGTTGTTCGCCTTGTTGGTTGACAACTGAGAACTTTTGAGACGTTCTCAATTGTTTCTCGGCTGAGTTAGTAGCTGATTGAAGTTGGTTGCCTCGTTAGTTGGTAAGTGGGAGCAACTAAGATTAGTGAATAAATGAAAACTTATGAGCAGTTCTTAGTTATTGGTTACCAGAGTTGGTCACCGGTCGGATTTGTTGGTCACCGGAGTGGTCGCCTTCTTAGTTGACAATGGAGATCAACTAAGACGTTCTCATTTGTTCAGATGTTATAAGTTATTGGTCCTTGTCCAGTGTTGGTCAACTCCCGATGTTGATTGAGTTTGGTCACTAGTCGACACACTTCTCAGTTGACAATTGAGAACAATAAAAAAGTTATCTGTTGTTGATCGCTGACCGAAGTTAATCGTCTTCTCAATTGACAATCGAGAACAACTAAGATGTTCTCACTTATTGGTCGCCAAACGGAGCTGGCAGCCTTCTCAGATGTGAACTGAGAACTTCTAGTTGTTCACGTAACATCTGAGAACTTATCGCAATTGCTCACTATTATATGTTGTGGGTACTAGTTTGATTCATTTTAGCGCTATGAAAACAACCATTTTTTTTTTAACTTTTGGATGCTTAGATATTTCATTTTTAAAAGGAAAACAACCACTCTCTTCATGCTTCAATGTTATTGGCTTGCAAGTCAACCCCAATTTTTTTTATACTGAAATTCAAATAGATAACTTCTCAAAGACATGGGTAAAATTGTCATTTGTTTAGGCGTATCTCACTTTCATTTTGAACTCAATATTTAAGAAAAGTAGTTTACTGATCTTTATCATCCCATTCCTTTACGTGCTCTCAATCCATTACCGTGCGAAGCACGTGCTAAATTACTAGTTAGGTTGAAATCTATATTATATATATATTAAAGTTGGTGAAGAGAGATGTGGTGATGCCACGTGGACAAATCATGGAAGAATCTTGCATTTCGTGATGCCACATCATCACTATCCTAAAAGTGTGTGACTTTTGATATTCTCATTATTAGCTAATACTATTAGCTCATAATAATAGTTATGATATGAGTTAACTATTACTATTAATAGTAATAGTTAACTATAATAGTTACTATACAAGTTAACTATTACTATTAATAGTATCACTTAACTATAATAGTTAATATACAAGTAATAGTATTACTTAACTATAATAGTTAATATACAAGTTAACTATTACTATTAATAGTAAGTTAACTATTATAGTTAAATACAATAGTTAACTAATACTTATAATAGTAATAGTTACTATAATAGGTAACTAATATAGTTAACTACTATAGTAACTAATACTTATAATAGTAATAGTTACTATAATAAGTAACTATTATAGTTAACTATTATAGTAACTAATATTTATAATAGTAATAGTTACTGTAATAGGTAAATAATATAGTTAACTACTATAGTAACTAATACTTATAATAGTAATAGTTACTATAATAAGTAACTATAATAATAGTTAATTATATACTTATAATAGTAATAGTTACTATAATAAGTAACTATTATAGTTAACTAATATAGTAACTAATACTTATAATAGTAATATGTACTATAATAGGTAACTAATATAGTTAACTACTATAGTAACTAATACTTATAATAGTAATAGTTAACTATTATAGTTAACTATTACTACCTACATCCCAGAGTAAGAGTCATACTTTCTATTTTGATACGTCACAGAGTAAAAGTCTTTTTCCTAAAATGACAAAGAATTTTTACAATTCATCTCAGTCATTCTCTCTCCTACTTTACTTTTATACTCACAAAATCAATCAACTTATTATTCACTCTCACTCATTCTCTCTCTTAATTTACTTTTACACTCACAACATTTACTTTACTTCTATCATTTCTAAATTTCCGTGCAAATGGGAGATAAGACTCTTACTCGGAGACGGAGGGAGTAATATTTAACTATTATAACTAACTAATACTATTAATAGTATTAGTTAATTATAATATTTAAATATAATTGTTAACTATAATAGTTACTATATAAGTTAATTATTATTAATAATAGTATTAGTTAATCATAATTTTTACAATATATATTAACTATTACTATTAATTATATTATTTAATCATAATAGTTACTATATATGTTAACTATTACTATTATAAGTATATAATTAACTATTATTATAGTTACTTATTATAGTAACTATTACTATTATAAGTATTAGTTACTATATTAGTTAACTATTTATTTAATAATTATATTTAACTATCAATAGTTAATTATTATAGTTAAAAATTATACAACTATTATGATTAATGACTAACTAATATTATTAAATAAAAATATAAACAAATAAAATATAATAAAATTAGTAATTAGTTACCCTTGCATAGCACGGGTTACCCACTAGTAATGAGTAATGAAACAAAATACTAGCTTCGTAGTAGATCCTGATTCTGATTTGTGGGCCAGCCCAGATCCGACATAAGTGGGCCACTGTAACCTTTCGGTTGTTGGCCATACTCTTCAGCTTTCCCCATTTCCACACCCCTCTCTCTCTCTCTCTCTCTCTCTCTACATTCCCACATCTTACCAGCATCCTAAGCGCCTCTCTATCTCTCCCAAACTCACCCACTCATAATTTGATCTAGACTTTATAAATCACGTTATTACTAATAAAATTCGTAAAAAGCTTGTTTGACACTTGTTGCAGTGTAAACCGTGTATGAAAAATCAATTTTATTTTTATTTTTAAATATAAAATAAGTTTTTCATAAAATTAACTATTTAATAAATGATTTTTAAATTTCTATTATAATAACTAAGCTTAAATTTACTTTAACTATCAAAATTAAATAAGACTATCTTTCGTAATTTTAAATGTACTTTCTAGCTAGAAACAATCAAACGTTTCGAGTGATGTTCAATTACTCACACGCCCCATATGAGAAATGTAGTCTCTCGTTTCTACTCAAACGTAACTTTCATTATTTATTACTATACCTCTGTCCTTAAATGAGTGTCCAAATTTCATTTTAAAGGACACTGAAAATCTCAACTTTTTAAACAATTTGGTAACAACGATTCATATATAATCTTGTAATCTCCTTTCCAACCCTTTAGTTTTGCACGTATAAAGAAACCGGTGAAAAAAATTTCGAAAAAAAATGTTTAAGGAGAAAGTTATGTTAAAAAAAGACACTCATTTAAGGACAAAGATTTTTTGAAAATGGACACTCATTTAGGGACAGAGGGAGTATAATAATTACATGTTACATCCATAATCATATAAAAAACTACATAATTTAAACCTCCATTCCAATCATGACGATACACCCTTCGTTCCACTCAAAATATAATTTTTTAGTTTGGCGCGAAGATTAAATAAAAATGTTAGAGTAGGTGTTGTATGAAAAGTAAGGTAAGAGAGAGAAACTGAGGTAGAAAATAATATATTCCCTCCGCCCCACTCCAATTAGGACAAATTTTCATTTTAGGTGTCCTATTCGAATTAGGACAACCCAAAAATGGAAATGTTTTATTTAATGGGACTCACATTCACACTCACAACAACTTTCGACTCATTATTCTTTACCCCACTTTCTCTCTCCTACTTTACTTTTCATACTCACAATACCTACTCCACGAGTCCAGATCTCTTGTGCCCATGTGCCCCTTCCTGTGCCCCTCTAATCTGGACCGTTTACATGCTTGGATAATATCAACATAAACGGTCCAGATTAGAGGGGCACATGGAGGGGCACAGGAGATCTGGACTCCTAGTCCACTAACAATTTTTCCTTAGTCCACTAACAATTTTTCCTTAATCCCCGTGCCCAACCCAAAAATCCTAATTCGGGTGGGACGGAGGGTGTATAGAAAGTTATTGAACTATGAATGTGGGTTCCAGTAAATAAAAAAAAAAAAACATTTTAGGGTTGTCTTGTTTCGAATGTGACACTCAAACAGAAAATTTGTCTTAATTCGAGTAGGAAGGAGGGAGTATATAGTATTATATTTCAAAGTTTGAGGGGTAAAATTGTAAACTTACAATCTAAAATCAAGCACAATTGTCAAGCAAAAAAAAAAAAAAAAGATTGTTGCAACTTTTGCCCCCTTTCCAAATTAGTCCCTCAACAACATACTCCCTCCGTCACACACTAATGAGCATTTTTTATCAAAACTTTGACTAACATTTTATCCTAAATAATTTATTTCCATAAAAACTTAAAAATAGTTATTGATAGTATTTCTATTACTAATTTAGTATTTCTTTTTTAATTTTTATGGAGATTAATAATTTAGCATAAAATGTTAGTCAAAGTTTAAGTTTGTTTGACCAAAATTGGCCATTGGTACGTGACAGAGGGAGTAGTTAACTAATCTTATACTACTATTTCTATCTAAACCAAACTCTATACAAACAAAATACTACCCTTTAAGTAGTTTCATTTGATTGTATTTAAGACTAATTGGGGTAGAAGAAGATAATGAACTACCTAAATTACCCCTTTCAAACAACCCTTTGATACTTGGTTGTCTCTGTAGAAGAATCAGACCCTTCACAAAAACCCCTTTTCTGTGGTAGCGGTGGTGGAGACGGAATCAATACCGGAGGTGGCGGGATCTGGTAGTTGTCAAGCGGCGGCGGTGGGTGGCGCCACTGCGGAAGCGGTCCAGCTAGAAGGAGGTTTTGCAATAGTGGCCCTGCTTTCATCACTGCTTCCAAGAACTTACCCTTTTCCGGCAATGCCCTCTCTGTCATCGCCGGAATCAGCGATTCTTGCTCCGATTGCGGCGGCGACGGTTGTTTGATTTCAACTGGGGTTTCGATTACTGGAGAGGAAACGATGCTTTCTTCGCAATCGGAGGATGAAAATGAGTTGTTGTTGTTGGATTCTAAGCAGCCTGATGATCTTTTGCTTGGTAATTGATCATCTTCAATGCTTGAAACTCCTGAATGTGGAGGTGCTGTTTGAAATTGATTTTGATTTTGATTTTGAAATTGTTGTTGGAGGAGGAGTTTTTCTAGGAGGAGGGATTGGCATTTGTTGTGAGCTTCATCTCTTTCAGCCATGGTTTTATGGAGGAGATTCTTGAGATGGTTAAGCTGTTCATCTCTGAATCTGAGCTCTTCTTGAGCTCTTAATCTTGTTGTTTCCAGCTCGAGTGTAGTTGTCAGTAAAAGAGATTGTGTAAGCTCTTCCGTGTTCTGAAAAAAAAAAAAAAAAAAAAAAAGAAAACCCATCATTAACAATGGCTCAAATTGACTAAATTTTCAGATAAACAACTTAGAAAATAGCAAGAACGTGAAAAAAACAGATGACATAATTTAGAATCGACAAAAACTTGTGTGATACGGTCTCACTGTGAGACGGATTTTGTTGAGAGTAATAGTTTGCCCTTTTAAGGGCGGGGAGGCAAGCCCATTTCTTCTCAAATCGAAATCCGTCTAATGTGTAAGACAGTCTTTAGAATACAAGAAGATTAAGAAAAAGAAGTGAAATGAGGGGAATTGAACCTTAGATTGGGAGTGGGAGTAGTAAGAAGGCCAAGAAAGAAGGGAATTGCGTTGATGATTGTCCATTATTATTATGAAACCTGCTGATATATGAATGTGGTGATGGATAAAGTTGTGTGTGTGTGTGTGTGTGGTGAGGGATAGTGGTAGTGAAAAGAAAGAGGCAGTTGTGGCTCCTTATAATGGCTACTTTTTTTAGGTGGATTAAACAGGCGTTTGACCCATCTCTTCACTTGTTCTAATTACTACTACTCCTGTATGTTTGGTTTGGACATAGACTAAAGGAGGATGAAGACATTGTGTGTGTGAGAAAAGGAGAGTCGTAGACAGAAAAGGCAGAAAGGGACAAGGAACAATGATACTCCCTCCGTCCCAATTAGGAACGGCAATCTATTCAAATCATCTCCGTATCCAGGACAGTTCGCACCGTAGTGGGGTGGGTTTGGTAGTCTTTTTACAAAATCCGGCGGGTTGCGGGGCGGGTTTGGTTGCACACCCCAACCCGCGGGCCCCGCCCTGTATACTAATATACACAGTAAATTACTATAAATGTGTTGTAATTGTATACTTTGGGTGTGAATGGGATGGTTGAAATTATTAGATTTGGCTTAAATTTGATACAATGTTGTAATCGTGTTGTAATTGTATATTGTTGGGCTGTTGGACTCTTTAAAGTCTGAGCTAAAGCCCAAAAAAATTGTGATTATCAACCATACAGGGCGGGGCGGGGTGGATACGGGTTTACTAGTTGGCGGGGTGGGGCGGGGCGGGTTCGGTATAAGGGGAGTTCCTTGAGGGGCGGGTACGGTTTTGGTCAAACCCGCCCCTTATCCGCCCCGTTGCCATCCCTAGTCCCAGTTTAGTCCCATTTTAAAGTTTTGGTATGTCCCAATTTAAGATTCTTAGTTGTTTTATTCTTTAAATAGCAAAGATGAATAGTGTTTTGGATATATTTTTTCTCATAAATTCATATATTACAAAAAGCTCATCACTTACCCATCTACTTTTCACCCACTTGCTTTATGAATGGACAATCAAGTTTGCCTTGATTCATTAATAAACGTGCAAAGTCAAACTAAGAACCTTAAACCGGGACGTAGAGAGTAATTGTTTGTACTTCCTTCCACTCTCCCACTGTTCCGGATAAATGTCTTGCTTTCCATTTTCCTTCGTTTCAAAATAAATGTCGTCTTTCTAAAAATGAGATATAAAGTTTGGTGATCTTTCTATACTACTCATTTTAATAGGCACAAACATTGTAATGTCACAGGAGGTGTTACTCTGCTTATATAAATAAGAGACTTTGACCAATAAGTTCCTAGGCCAAATAAAAACTACCAATATGGACAGACATTTCGGAACTCGCCAAAAAGTCCATGGAATTTTTGCTGGACCAATATGCCCTTAGTTTGGGGATTGATCCGCTACATCTGCATTCTCTTTCCTCTACTACTCACTCTTCCTTGTTTTTTCCACCTAAAATTTTAAAATACAATATCTCAAAATATATAAATCAAAAAAATTATCTGAAACAACTATTTTAATCGTGTCATCAAAACGAATCAAATAAGTACACTCAACAAATAATTCAAATTTTAGATATAAAATTTCATTTTTTTCTCTTGTAAAAAATTGAGAAAAATATTTTTAATTTCTCAATTGATTTCACAGTTGTCATTTTTTCATTTTTCACTTGTAAAAATTGATAAATTAATCTCTCAATTTTTCATAATTATTAAAATAACTGAGACATGTATTTCACAATTGTTCACACATGAATTTGAATATAATATCAGGGACATTGAATTTACAGTTGTTCATACATGAGTTTGAGTTTAATAAATGAGACATTCATTTCACAGTTGTTCCACATTAGTTTGAGTTTAATAATTGAGACACTCATTTCACAGTTGTTCACACATGAGTTTGAGTTTAATAACTGCGACATTCATTTCACAGTTGTTCAAACATGAATTTAAATATAATAACTAAGACATTCGTTTCTCAATTATTGACAACTAACACTCATTTTCACAGTTGTGTATTGTCAAATGATCTTTAAACAATTATCAAATAAATTTATTCTGTTGTTTTAAGCTAAATATTTAATTAATAAATGTAAAGTGACATCACGTGTGAAACAATTGATAAATCAATCTCGTATTTGTTTGAAGTTTTAAAAAAAAGGTACTCTCATATGTACTCTAGACAAGTGATAATTTTTTTTTATTATAAAAATTGAGTAAATATTTATTTATGAAGAATGCTACTACAAAAAAAAATCATCTTGAGAAATGTAATTTTGTTGTGTTAAATTTAAAACAGTTCACAAAAGTCACAAGGATGTAGTTGGCATAGTGGTAGAGTCTCTCATTTAAGACCAAGAGGTCTTGGGTCTAAACCTTGGTGGAGGTAATATAGAAAGATCTACTTCTACTCATTGGAAAAATATTATATTTACATGCTAATTTTCCTTTATTTGTGTAGAACAAAAACTCTTTTATGGACCAAGATAAAAAACACGTTTTGTATGAGTAATAGAGGTGACAAGACAGATTGGTCTGGACTCATAACTCTCCTGGACAGCATGGACGAGAGAAAATGCTTTAAAACTTACTCTAAACATGGCATATGAAAATGGAATGATGGAAATGATCATGGAAACATGTATTCACAATATATACATATAGATATCGGATTATATACATGAGAGAGATGGCTAACATGAGAGAAACATAAGGAAGAACATTGATTGAACAATAATGTTTGTGCATATGGGGGTCTAGCTCAACATGTAGCTAGACCTCAAGAAAACAAAATAAATTATTACATTTCAAGAACTTACATATAAAAGGGATGATTTGTGCTTCCTTTGCTTCCAAGGGAAGACTTTTTTGTTGCTTTTCTTGAAGATGTTTTGATGAGTGTTTAATTTGTGTTTGAAAGAGTGTTTGATGAGTGTTTGTTGTAGTTTGGAGTGGTGGTTCTTTGGTGATTTTGTGGTGGTTCTAAAGAGTCTTAGGGGCTGATCTTGGGGAGCTTGGAGAGAGAAATATGGAGAATGTGGTGAGTAGAGTGTGTATGAGTCTCTTGTGTGAGTTGTGTTGTGTTGCTTTTTTGAATCTCTTGTCTTCTCCCTCCTTGAAAATGGATGAATGGAGGAGTAATATGGATGAGGGAGGTGGTAAATGACATTAGGGTACCCTTGCCTAAGCTTATGGAGTCAATTGGAAGCCAACAACCCGGGTAGATATGGCTGGAATCACCCTTAATGCTCCTTTGAATGATCAAGTTGTTGGAGGAGCAACTTGCTGATTTGGGAAGGGAACATGAGCCGTACGGATCCTAGAAGGCGTACTCCTCCTAGGGTACCGTACGGTGGCCAAGGCAGGTCTGCGGGAATCCTAATTCGCCACTTGTCGCGCTCCGATTGGTCCGTTTCTTATCCAATTGCCCAACCACCTTTGTCCACTTGTCTGATGTGGGATGGCCTCCATTACTCCCTTGTTTGAATATATTTGACGTAGATGATCCACAATGATGCTTACGGTATTGGTTCCGCAACAATCTAAGTTTTGTCAAAGTGCGCACATTACGGTGTCCCTGTTGTCCGCGAGCCTAACATGAAAGTTGCTTAAAATATTTTTGTGGTCACGTCAGTCTATCTGAAATATGTTTATAAGCAAGAGATAACAAATATATATTTTTAAATGCACAGAATTGAGGGTAACGAGCAAATTCTAGGGGTGCGGGCCCGTTTCGGGTCTCGTAGCTAAAAAATTGAAGTACATGTCTGTTTACTCGTTTTTTCGCTTTGATTATGAAGTCCGTTAATACATCGATGCACCGATAAGGCCCACGGCACTTCCGCGTAGCCTTCGAGGGTTCTAGGTCAATTTTAGGGTTTAGACCGGTCAAAAGGGTTTGTCGGGGGGGGGGGGGGGGGCGAGATCGTGGTGTCTACAGGCGGTCAAAATGGTCAAAGGTTAGAGGTTTGAGAGGATTTTGTTTGGCCTGGGGGTATTTTTGCCATTTAAAAGTTGCAAGGGATTTATTGGTAAAATTGATTTGAACCGAGAGACCCTAAGGTAGAATATGAAATGTTGTGTTTTTATTGGTAAATACCACCTTCCCCCAGGCACTTATTGGTAAAAATCCCTATAAATAAATTGAGGCAATCAAGAAAACATAATTAAAAGATTAAAGACATTGACTTGTCAAATACTTATTCCGAGACAGAGGGTAGTTCATCATAAAATTAAGTTCAAATAAATTTGCATTTAATTAAGAATATTTTTGATTTTTTAAGGTAGTACATTTTAAGTCCGAAGTAGTCTTATATTCGTACTTTTTTTTTTTAACGATGCCCACGACGGAAGGATGCGGTGTGAGGGAATGAACCCTAACACTCACTGAATGTAGGATTGACTTTACCAATAGGCCACTAATTTGGGGACTAGTATATTCATACATAGGAAGTTACACACATACCATGTTTGTTATAGTATAGGGTCAAATGTTCAAATTAAACCACACAATTGGTATTAAAAATGTAGCAAAATTGGTATCATACTTAGTACCAATTCAATTCTTTTGAGGACATTAATTAAATGAAAAATTAATTGTTGATAAATCAAATTTGAATTTTTATGTCTTATTCCTTATGCGTATTTTTATATAGTATCTTTTTAGTCATATTTTTTATATAGTATTTATACCGTATTTTGTAAATCATTTTTTTTCTATAGTTAATGCTGTTTTTATTATTTTTATGCCATATTTTCATGTCATATTTTTTGTCACATTATTTGCAGTATTTATGTCATATTTTTACTATTTGTTTTTCCTCATTTTAAATCGTATTTTTATTTATATTTTCTAGCTTTGATAATGTTGAAACTTGAAAGTATCAATAAGATAAAAAAAATCAAAATAAAATTTAATGCCATGAATTTGATATCTGAAATTGTCAAAATGGCTTGGAAAACAGTAAGTGATATCCTAAGTGATAACAACAGTTATGATAGCACTTCTGGAACAACACACTTACGAAAAACAATTCAAAAATCAGAAATGCAGCGGAAAATTAAAGGAACAACAAATTATTTTTCTCAAGTTATATAAATATATAACCTGAGTGAGCCATGAAGGCAAGATCCACTATTCAATAATTCTTTTAAGTACAAGATCGAAAAATTCCCTATAACTAATACAATAAATTTTTATGGAATGGAAATAAATTAAGCATGAAATTCTATCCTAGCTAAAACACTTTCTTGAACCTAAGTCTTCGAAAGTGGAATGAATTATGGGAGGCAGAATCTTTTAGAACCAATGAATGCGTAATCTCTTATGCAAGAATGTGTGTTGTAGTTAGTGTGTAATCCTTTGTCTTCACCCCTGCATTTATATAGGCTAGAGAATCTTAGAGGTTACTCCCCATGTGTGTGAAAAACTCGGCTAAAGTGGGGTGAGTGGGTTGAGTGGATTCCTTCAATTTTGCTCAAGATCCATGAAAATAGGAACAAATTCCTTGAACTCCACGATCAAGCTTCACCTCCTTGTACTCGGCTGCATCAATGCTCTTATACTCTCTTTAAAACAACAACCAAGCATTTGACAAAGTCTCCCCACGTTTTTTTCTTCATTTCCCATGTTTTCCACACTTAAAAAGTTATCTATAAAACTCTTTTTATGCATAACTAAATCTTCTCACTTTAATCTTTACATAACCACTTGTAAAATGAACCAAGCAACAAATATATTGCAAGAAATAATATATCATTAGAATAATAATGTTAGATAAAAGAAATGTGCAACTATCACAAAAATACTCGTCTGGATAGCATCTGAGAAATGATGGCAACACTCATGATAGCATTAGTGTCTGCACTTACAATATCTATTGAAGATGATAATTCGATACCTTTTTTTTTTTTTTTTAACTTTTTTTTTTCAATTTTATTGACTTAGTACCATTGTTGTAATAGCTAATAATGCATTAAGAGCCAATTTCTTTAATTTGATTGAAAAAAACTAAAAATAAACACTCCATTAGTATTAAAAAGTATACATTCAAATAAAGCTATATTAACTTTTTTTTTGACTAAAATAAAGCTATATTAACTTAAAATTTCTTATTTAATGTGATTTTTTCCTTAGATGTGAGAGCATTATATATTTATTTATTTTAAGAAAAACATTTTAATATAAAAAACATATTTATGGAAAGAAATTATTTTCTTAAAACTGACGGAAATGTGATCCTTCAAAAAAAACAAAAAACAAAAAACAAAAAACTTTAAACCGATGGAGATTAAGAGTAATGATGCATGCTAATTTTGGCTACAAGCTAGTTAGTGAGTGGCTACACACTCAGTTTATAAACTTAATGAACCAACCATCTAATCCTTGTCAACAATAATTTTGTGGCAAAATTTTGAATTTTTATTTGGATTCCAGTAGATGCGAAAAGAGAAATTTTCGGAAACAGGATAATGTTATTTTTGAGATAAATAGTACTCTCTCTGTCCCTAAATGAGTGTCCATTTTCAAGAAATCTTTATCCCAAAATGAGTGTCTTTTTTTAGCATAACTTTGTCCCTAAATGTTTTTTTTCGAATTTTTTTTCACCGGTCTCTTTATACATGCAAAACTAAATGTTTGGAAATGAGATTACAAGATTATATATGAATCTTTGCCACGAAAATGTAAAAAAATATGACATTTTCAGATGTCCCTTAAAATGAAATTTGGACACTCATTTAGGGACAAAGGTACTAGTATAATTGAAGTATTCAAATTTAGTAGTCGAGATGTCAAAATAATAATTTAATGCAATGTTTACTCAAATTAAGAGAGTTGAAATATATAAATTTATATATTTAATAGTAAAAACTATCTATTAATTGTAACTTGATGATTATAAAATTAATACTAGTATATTTTAAAATTGAAGGGGGTCAAGTGCATCTTTGTAACTAATGGGATTCGCCATTTGATTCCAGTATCATTTTTAAAATCTAAATTTCTACTCCAAAAATGTGAAAGTCTTCTTTATGCAAAGACACACTCACACACAAAAAAGAAAAAAGAAAAAAGAAAAAAGAAAAAATTAAAAAGAAAAAAGAAAAAGAAAAAAGAAAAAAGAAAAAAGAAAAAAGAAAAAAGAAAAAAGAAAAAAGAAAAAAGAAAAAAGCTTCGTACATTTCTTTATAAGCAAATAAATAGTAGTATGGCATAAAAGTCTATGGTTGAAATAGGGTTGAAATGCTTTAGACTATTCTTTTGAGTTGGTTAATTTAAAATGAAATGTTTTTTCTAGAGAGAACTCAAATGAAATGTGCTTTATATATTTATACAAATTATATCATGATAAATTTTACTATGACTAATTTTATATTTATACAGATATCATTTATGTTGGGATAAATAGAAAAAAAATACAACACTTATAATTATGAGACCGATGGTCTACCGTCCGGTAATAAAATTCATATTTTACATTACAATCATTTTAAAAATAAATGACACATTTTTAAATAAAATTTGTATAATTTATTATTTACGTAAAAATGTTAACAACTTTTTTAAATATGTTTTTTTTTTAGCAAACGAGAAAACAATTTCATTCACAAGTTAAAAAAAGATGGCACACCACATAGACTGGAGGCTCACCCTAAATAACAATAGCAGTTGCATTGCTTAACCTACAACAACAATATTTTCAATCCAAATCATGAGACAATCGAATTCCACTCCAAGTAAAACTTGGATACTGCCTTAATCCGGTATTTAAGAAATCTCCTCTCTGATAATATTTTGCGCTTAGCACTTGATATACAAAATTCGGGTTGATGAGGAAAAAATAGCAATTTTGAAACTTTAATTTTGAGAAATGCACTAACTTCATATTTCATAAGACAAACAAAATGACAAAATACAACAAAATGAGAAACAGAAACTATCGTTTTAGGAACAGGAGAATATTTATTTACTCTCTTTGTTCCGGAGTAAATGTCGTCTTTTTTGCACATTAGTAAAAAAGTTAAAACAATAAATTTAGCTTGATTTAATTATCTAAATAAAATTATAGAACTTGTAATTGATACACCATTAAAAATACTATCAACAATAATTTTTAAATTTTCATTCGGACAATTAAATAAACTTAAAATTATTGCTTAAATTTCCTTCGTACTAACATATAAAAAACGACATTTATTCGAGGACAAATGGAGTATAAGACTAAGGAACTACTCCCTTCGTCCCACAACAACATCCAGATTTTTGGGCGTAGACGGTAATTAAGGAGAGAATAATAGTAGATATACTTAAAACAGAAATTTGTGCGTATTGTTATAAGACTGAGTGAGTATTAACTAAGTCCTGTGAACAGTTTTTTCCAAGACGCGTATATTGACATTATTGTACGTATAATTCAACCCACATAATCTGTCCAGTCTAATAAAAGGCATCTCCAGGGTTATTAAAGTAATCTATTGGCATTAGGTAAGATTCTTTTAACTTTTTGCTTAGAAATTTATAAAGTTTTTTTTTTTTTGCTTTCTCTATCTAAATAAAATAAATATATTTTTGTTGATTAAAAGTATTTGCCGTTGCCCGTCACTTTGTGTTTAGAGTTTACTGTCTTTTGCAAGTCCTCAAATTAATTTATTTTAATTCCATCTTCTTTGAAATAATAACACGCGATATTAGTTGAAAAGAGTAGTTTCTTGTAACACCCCGAATTTCCTTATAATATCTGAGCATTTAATGGCATTAAATATCCATAAATAACAATAATAAATACTTCAAATTAGGGTTCACAACGGCCCCTTATTTAACCATAAATTCAAACAATAGCGGAAGCGTAACTTAAACTTGTCTTGGTAGGTAACAACCCTAACCATTAATGTACTTCAACTTACATCAAGATAAATAAACGTACTTAAACTATTAAATTAAGAATCTTCAGTCCACCGTCTTCCTACGGCTGCTTTCCTTGTCTTGTCCTTCTACTTAAATCCTGAAAACAAATTTATAGAGAAGGGATGAGCGAACGAATGCTCAGTAAGTTCATACGTGGCCTCTCCGGTTACTAAGGAGAGACGACCAGAACGAATACTTCGAATAACTTTTGCAAAGATAGGTTCAATTACTTTTGGATTCAAGACTGCAGAACAATACAGTCATATTACTTTTAAGATTTTACTTTCAAAGGATTATGGCACTACAATCCAAAGGGATTCATTCAAGTTCCGTCAATTCCTTGGTAACGTACATTATAACCTCAATGCCAAAGGTACAATTCATACACCTAGCTTTTCCAGCCAATAGTGTGGGTCGTAACATATATGGTATCCACACACATATGCTCGGGGTCTAGAATCATCCTTGTAATCAGACAATTCCTGAGAGAAGGCATGTGATCACTCATGCAATCCCTTGTTTAAGGACGAGTCTTTTCTAACTGGACTGTCCGTCAATGTCTTTTCTAACTGGACATTGGATGCCTTAACGAGTAAGCGATTAACTTACAAGTTAAAATTAAATGCCTTAACGAGTAAGCGGTTAACTACAAGTTAAAATTAAATGCCTTAACGAGTAAGCGGTTAACTTACAAGTTAAAATTAGATGCCTTAACGAGTAAGCGATTAACTTACAAGTTAAAATTAGAACATACCATGGTACAAGTATGTGATACAAGTTTCAAACTTCGATACTTAGTAGATCGATGGGGACATCACTAAGTATAGATTCTTTCAAAGAACGTTCAATAACGCAGAGTTCATTCAAATACTATCATGCCATACTGATAGCTAACTTTAGAAAGAAATACCGAATTCCAATAAACAGGAGTTCAAATACTGTAAGGAACGTAATCCCTTACCTGAATTGCTTTTTCCTCGCAATCTCCTCTCTGTGCAAATCTACAAGGCGCGGAGTAATTTACTTTAGTACTCTCTACATTGTTAACTATTTCTACTTAGTTAACTGAGAGATGCGTTTTAACTTCTTTACTTCATTACTTCTTTTCTTACGTTTAAGTTTCTGACTTTGATTTACGAGTCAGTCCTTTAACTTTGATACAATTGCAATTAAGTCCCCTGACTTTGGGTTAATTACAATTTAGTCCCTCAACTTTGGGTTAATTGCAAATTGTCCTTCAACTTTGGATGAATTGCAATTTAGTCCTTCAACTTTAGTTCAATTACAATTTAGTCCTTCAACTTTGGATTAATTGTAATTTAGTCCTTTAACTTTAGTTTAATTACAATTTAGTCCTTCAACTTTGGATTAATTGTAATTTAGTCCTTTAACTTTAGTTTTATTGTAAATTGGTCCTTCACTTTGGATTAATTACATTCAGTCCTTCGACTTTCCTTTAATTACAGAAAGGTCCTTGGACTTTGGTTCTGTTAATAAGGTCCCCTAAGTTTCTCTTTTCAGTCACTTAGGCCCCTCTAACTTTAAAAGTTTCCTTTTTATTCCTTCTAACTTTGATTCTTTTCAGTTTAGTCCTTTTTCGTTAGGAAACTAACTGAACTTCTAATCTTTTCCTTTCTCGTTAACTTTTTTAACCTTCAAGGTCTTCCAAGTGTTTATTCTATTTCCTCAAGTTACTTTTCTAACTTGTTAACAATCCTTCTAACGATTCTTGTTTTCTTTCCGTTAGAAACTTAACGGAAACACTAACTTTCCGTCCCAATTCTTAACATCTACAAACCGAATTCAACACCCAGAATTCACTACCATTGCCGAGACATGCATGATCTAAAATCCATTGATTTGATCAATTTTCTAGTTCTTTAAATTTTTCTAAATTCCCAAACATCAATATTATTTACAATACACTTAACGAGGATCAATTAAATCAACAAAAATCAATTTCCATAGCTTAGGGCCATTCGGCCGAATGATGTACTTGGGGAATCCATAATTTTTTTCTTCTTTTGATAAACCCAATTCAACCTCAATGATTTATATAGTCAATTCCCAAGCATTGCATAATATAAATCAATTCAATTCAAGATTATAAAATCAATCTTAAAAATAACTAGTATCAAAACTACTATAATTTTTCATAGTATTTAGATCAACTTCATTAACCTTTAGAATTTTATCATAAATTACTAGCATGTAAAAAACCCTAAAATTTATATTCTTAATTCATGCATAACTTATGATTTACTAATCCAAATTCAACGAAACAAATTTTGGAGAGTAGGATTTAGTATTACCTTGAGAATGATCGGATTGTATCTTCGAAACAATGGCCGGAAAATTTCTTCTCCTCCCTCCTATTGATCGGCCGGCGGCTAGGGTTAGACTAGGGTTTTGTTTTCTTTTTTTTTTTTTGAGTTTATGATAATAATGAATTCCCAAGTTGACTAACTCATTAATTTATACCTTGGGTTGATTCCTAATTGGGTTGGGTTTACTAATACTAATTTTGAGCCAATGCAAATTCCTTGGGCCCACTTCTTTCAATTACTTTGTAACTCTAATTATCATTTAATTAAATTAAAAAACCGAAAATTAAAATAAATAATTAAATTAAAATTCCGGTTATTACATTCTTACCCCCTTAAAAGAAGTTTGTCCTCAAACTTTGACAATTCTTACTCCGAGAAGATGTCCGGGTACAATTCGCGCATTTCACTTTCTTGTTCCCATGTCGCTTCTCTTTCTGAGTGATTGCTCCATTGCACTTTTACATAGGGAACCGTACGTTTTCTTATGACCTCGTCTTTTCTGTCGACGATCTTGATTGGTCGTTCATCGTACGTCAAATCCGCCCGAACTCTTAACTGCTTGTATTCTATCACATGACTCGGATCGTGAATATACTTCCTTAGCATGGAGACATGGAACACATTATGCACTCCAGCTAATACCGGCGGTAACGCCAATCGATAAGCCACTTCCCCGATCTTATCAAGAATTTCGAATGGTCCTACATATCGTGGACTTAACTTTCCCTTAATCCCAAAACGCATAACTCCCTTTGTAGGCGATATCTTTAGGAATACTCGATCCCCTGGCTGAAATTCCAGTTCCCGCCTTCTATTGTCTGCATAAGATTTCTGCCTACTTTGCGCAGTCTGTAGCCACTTTCGAATCTGTTGTACTTTATCCGCCGTGACTTGTACGAGTTCCGGTCCACTTAACCTCCTCTCACCGACTTCATCCCAGCACGCCGGTGATCTACACTTTCTCCCATACAACGCTTCATATGGAGCCATCCCAATGCTTGCGTGAAAGCTGTTGTTGTATGCGAATTCTACTAACGGTAAGTGTTCGTCCCATGCGTTTGGCCAATCTAACGAAGTAGCCCTCAGCATGTCTTCCAATGTCTGGATAGTCCTTTCCGACTGCCCATCTGTCTATGGGTGAAACGCCGTACTCATGGTCAACTCTGTTCCCAATGCTTCTTGTAGGCTGTTCCAGAACTTCGAAGTGAACCTAGCATCTCGATCAGACACAATTGTGACCGGGATCCCATGTAACCTTACTATCTCGTCGATGTACAACTTGGCCAACTTCTCCAACGAATCAGTCTTCTTGATTGCCAGAAAATGTGCTGACTTAGTCAATCGATCTACTATAACCCATATAGCATCATACTTTCCTACCGTCTTTGGCAACCCACTTACGAAATCCGTAGCAATATTCTCCCACTTCCATTCGGGAATTGGTAATGATTGCAGTAACCCTGCTGGCTTCTGATGTTCACTCTTAACTTGTTGACACGTCAGACATCTATGCACATACTCCGCCACGTCATTCTTCATATTATTCCACCAATATGATTCCTTTAGATCCCTATACATTTTAGTACTTCCCGGATGTACAGAGAACTTCGAGCAATGAGCTTCTCTCAGTATCTGTCTCTTGATTTCATCATTGCTTGGCACCCACACTCTCTTTTGGTATCTCAGAATTCCATCTTCGCCCATATGAAGATCTTTTGCTTGCCCTTTTCCGATTAGAGTTTCTCTCTCCTCGTCTAATTCTTGTGCTTCTTTAATTCTGCCCAACAATGCAGGTTGTAACGTCAGTCGAGCCAAGTATCCGTTTACTTTTATTATCAAGTTCATCTCCTTGACATCCTCCCATATGCTTACCCCCTTAGAGATCAACGTCGCCAACATTCCGTGATTCTTCCTACTCAAGGCATCTGCCACCTTATTGGCTTTCCCAGGATGATACAGTATTTCACAGTCGTAATCCTTGAGAAGTTCTAACCACCTCCGTTGTCTCATATTCAATTCCTTCTGCGTGAAGATATACTTAAGGCTCTTGTGATCCGTAAAAATCTGGCATTTCACGCCATACAGATAATGTCTCCAAATTTTCAATGCAAACACTACCGCTGCTAATTCCAGATCATGGGTCGGGTAATTCCTTTCATGCACTTTCAACTGCCTAGATGCATAAGCTATCACCTTCTCATTTTGCATCAGTACACAGCCAAGTCCTTTCAATGACGCATCACTGTAGATAACAAAACCTTCCGTCCCTGTTGGTAGTGTCAATACTGGTGCAGATACCAGTCTATTCTTTAATTCTTGAAAACTTCGTTCACATTCTTCTGACCAAACAAACTTAGCTGCCTTCTGCGTCAGCTTCGTCAGTGGTCCAGATAACTTCGAAAATCCCTCTACGAACCTTCTATAATAACCAGCTAATCCCAAGAAACTTCTTATTTCGGTTACCGTAGTAGGCCTTTCCCAATCCATTATTGCTTCAACATTCGTCGGGTCCACCGAAATTCCTTCTTTCGACACTACGTGCCCCAAAAATGCTACTTTCTCCAACCAGAATTCACATTTCTTAAATTTCGCATACAATTTCTGTCTCCTCAAAATTTCCAGTACTATCCTTAAATGTTCCGCATGTTCCTCCTTTGTCTTCGAGTACACCAAAATATCATCAATGAATACTATTACACACTTGTCTAAGTACTCTTGAAATATTCTATTCATCAACTCCATGAATGCGGCTGGTGCGTTCGTTAACCCAAATGGCATCACGACAAACTCATAATGCCCATACCTTGTCCTAAACGCTGTCTTCGCCACATCCACATCCTTGACTCTTAGCTGATGGTATCCGGATCTAAGATCAATCTTTGAAAAGTAACATGCTCCCCTCAATTGATCAAACAAGTCATCAATTCTCGGCAGAGGGTATTGGTTCCTAACCGTCACTTTGTTCAATTCTCTATAGTCAATACACAGTCTCATAGATCCATCTTTCTTCTTCACAAATAGTACCGGTGCACCCCATGGTGACACACTCGGCCTAATCAATCCCTTGTCCAACAATTCTTGCAACTGTTCCTTTAGTTCTTGCAACTCCGTCGGAGCCATCCTGTACGGTGCTCTCGAAATAGGTGTGGTTTCTGGTACTAAGTCAATGGAAAACTCTACTTCCCTCACTGGTGGTATACCCGGTAAATCCTCAGGAAATACGTCTTGAAATTCATTCACGACTTCCAGCGACTCTAACGTTACTCCCTTTTCTCCCGTTTCACCTATGTGTGCCAGAAATCCTACACATCCTTTTCTCAACATTCTACGGGCCCTCATCACCGAGATTAAGCCTATCCTCTTCCTCGGTCTTGAACCCACAAATCTGTACTCTTTACCTTCCTCTCCTAGGAACGTCATTATTTTCTCTTGACAGTCCACTTTGGCTTGATGCAAAGCCAACCAATCCATTCCCAGGATTATGTCGAATTCGGACATGTCTAGTTCAATGAGGTCGATATTTACATTCGTGCCTCCTACTCCTAAAGTACAGTTTCTATAAGAGGTAGTAATGGGGATAGCGTCTTTAGTAGGTGTATCTATTACTAAAGGTATCTCTAAATTCTCTGGGTGTAGTTTTAGCTTCTTTGCCATAACATTACTTACTACTGAATGAGTAGCGCCAGTATCTACTAACACATACACATCACGGAAATTTAATTGCATTGTACCTGCTACAAGATCGGCATTAACTCCAGCTGCTTTCGCGGTCATGGTGTACATTCTACCATGGCCTCCACCATTTCCTCCTCCATTGTCTTTATTTCCTGCAGCTGGTTCATCCTTCTTTGTTTCTGGGCACTTCCACTTTGGGTGTCCCACCTTCTTGCAGTTGTAACACTGCCGTTCTTTATACCAACAGACCTCTGACTTGTGAGCTCCATCACAAATGGTACATTTATCGTAACTGGTGAAACCTTGGCCCTTGCCCTTGTTCCACTCACGCTTGTTGTCATTAAAGTTCCGACCATTTCCACTATGGCCGTTGTTTGAGTGTTTATTCCCATGACTGCCCTTATCTCGACTGTCATCCACCGCTTTTCTCTTGTTATTGTTGTGGTCCCTACCACCCTTGTTTCCTTCCGGCTTTTCAGCCACTGCCTTGCCTTTCTCTTCCCGTCGGTTACGGTAGTTATCCGACTCCCGTTCTACTATCTTGGACCTATCCAACACCGCTGAGTACGTAGGCAGAGCCAACGGCGTGATTCTGTACCGAACTCTATCACTTAATCCCGCTTCAAACTTTCTTGCCTTCTGTTCTTCAGTATCGAAGAATCTTGGCGCAAATTCCAGTAAGTCAGTGAACTTCTCACCATACTCCGCTACAGTCATACTCCCTTGTACCAAAGTTAGGAATTCCGTTATCTTGGCATTCCTTGTGCTTGTAGGGTAATACTTTTCGTTGAAAATAGCTTTAAATCTGGTCCAAGTAAAGGCTGCATCACCACGAGCCACAGCAGCTCGCTTTTCCGCTTCCCACCAAGTCTGAGCCTTCCCCTTCAACATAAAGGTTGCAAATACTACCTTCTGTTCCTCAGTACAATTCAGAGTCTCGAATATTCTTTCGGTGCTCTTAATCCAGTCCTCAGGTTTCTCTTTAGCAGTGTCCGAGAATGAGTCCGGATTCCTCCTTTGAAATAGCTCCAACGGATCACGTAATGGAGCCTGTGGTGGTGGTTGCGCAATTCCAGCAACAGTTTGGCCTATCCCAGCTACTGTCTGCGATAATGTCTGCAACAGGTTTACCAGGGCCGGATCCAATTGTCCCCCCGCATTACCGGTGTTGTCATTTCCTTCACCGTTCCTGTTATTTCCTCTTCTGGTATTCATCTGCAGATTTACTTTACTTTAGAACTGGTTCATGTTCTAGCAATATTCATCACTACAAAATACTTGCAGTATTCATGGTATACTTAACATTACAATTCTTTTACTAACGGGTACTTGTTAGTTTTGAATCGGTTTCGTAGGTCTCTTGTACTAGACCGTTATTCAGATTTGGTTAGTTTACTTTAACCTTTCTTCTCCGGTTCAGGAGTTTTCATACTTCATAATTTACAACCGTTTTACTTGGTTGCTTATTATTTCTTTGTTTCACTAGTTTTTATTACTTAACTAGCTTTAACTTATTCCAATGGTCGTCTTACTTCGTACCATGATTACGGAGATTATTTCAAATCACTCCGACGCTTTCCCTTGTCTTTTCTCGACAAGTTAACTTTTGTTACATGACGATAGTAAATTCAAAACTTTGGGTATTTAAATCAAATGATTAACTTTATTCAACTGAGGTGCGAGATTTAAACATCTCAAAATACACCCAAATTCGACTTAACAAAAGAAAAATTCTAACTGTATTATTCCACTAATAATAAAGTAAAAGAATCTATTCTTATAACTATCTGTCATTAATTGCATCACTTCCCACAGTGTGCATGTTCTGCTGCAAGTTGGTCATATTTTTTTGCAACTCTAACTTCTCAGCCCAAATCTGATAGCCTGAAGTCCTAAGCTCTTCCTCATAAGCTTCTTGTTCATCTATCTTCTTTTTCAGTTCATTATTTGTTCTATCTCATCCACCAGTTGCACACTGATTCGATTCCATTCGCGGTTAGCTCTGACCACGTGGCTTTCTAGGCTTTTGACCTTCTTCAGCTGTACTGCTAACTTTCCTTCCACATACATCATGTCCTCATCGCGTTCTTTGATGACATTCTGTAAGCTGTCGACTCCTCGAGTCTCCTTCCTAAGCTCTCTTTTAGCTGAGCAAAGTTCTTTAGTTAGCTGCTTAATAATCTCCTCTTTAGCTTCTATTTCTTCCCTTAGAGTAGCACTGTACCTTACTGACTTCATGGGTCTCCTCGGCATGATCCTACACACACCAATAGTAAACTTAATTAGTACATAACCCCAAGATTCCATTATAACATATTAATAGATTGTAAATAGACATACAATGAAGAGGTTCCTATTTCCCCAAGTATATTCATACTTTATGTACACTCTTAGTATTATTCCTAGAGTTAGACTTTATCACTTGAACTTCCTCAAGTAAGATCATATTCAAGTCAAGTACTAAGTTCTCCCATTAGTCCTAACTTTCAGTTTTCTCCCATAAGACCTAAAGCCATTGCTCTGATACCAACTGTAACACCCCGAATTTCCTTATAATATCTGAGCATTTAATGGCATTAAATATCCATAAATAACAATAATAAATACTTCAAATTAGGGTTCACAACGGCCCCTTATTTAACCATAAATTCAAACAATAGCGGAAGCGTAACTTAAACTTGTCTTGGTAGGTAACAACCCTAACCATTAATGTACTTCAACTTACATCAAGATAAATAAACGTACTTAAACTATTAAATTAAGAATCTTCAGTCCACCGTCTTCCTACGGCTGCTTTCCTTGTCTTGTCCTTCTACTTAAATCCTGAAAACAAATTTATAGAGAAGGGATGAGCGAACGAATGCTCAGTAAGTTCATACGTGGCCTCTCCGGTTACTAAGGAGAGACGACCAGAACGAATACTTCGAATAACTTTTGCAAAGATAGGTTCAATTACTTTTGGATTCAAGACTGCAGAACAATACAGTCATATTACTTTTAAGATTTTACTTTCAAAGGATTATGGCACTACAATCCAAAGGGATTCATTCAAGTTCCGTCAATTCCTTGGTAACGTACATTATAACCTCAATGCCAAAGGTACAATTCATACACCTAGCTTTTCCAGCCAATAGTGTGGGTCGTAACATATATGGTATCCACACACATATGCTCGGGGTCTAGAATCATCCTTGTAATCAGACAATTCCTGAGAGAAGGCATGTGATCACTCATGCAATCCCTTGTTTAAGGACGAGTCTTTTCTAACTGGACTGTCCGTCAATGTCTTTTCTAACTGGACATTGGATGCCTTAACGAGTAAGCGATTAACTTACAAGTTAAAATTAAATGCCTTAACGAGTAAGCGGTTAACTTACAAGTTAAAATTAAATGCCTTAACGAGTAAGCGGTTAACTTACAAGTTAAAATTAGATGCCTTAACGAGTAAGCGATTAACTTACAAGTTAAAATTAGAACATACCATGGTACAAGTATGTGATACAAGTTTCAAACTTCGATACTTAGTAGATCGATGGGGACATCACTAAGTATAGATTCTTTCAAAGAACGTTCAATAACGCAGAGTTCATTCAAATACTATCATGCCATACTGATAGCTAACTTTAGAAAGAAATACCGAATTCCAATAAACAGGAGTTCAAATACTGTAAGGAACGTAATCCCTTACCTGAATTGCTTTTTCCTCGCAATCTCCTCTCTGTGCAAATCTACAAGGCACGGAGTAATTTACTTTAGTACTCTCTACATTGTTAACTATTTCTACTTAGTTAACTGAGAGATGCGTTTTAACTTCTTTACTTCATTACTTCTTTTCTTACGTTTAAGTTTCTGACTTTGATTTACGAGTCAGTCCTTTAACTTTGATACAATTGCAATTAAGTCCCCTGACTTTGGGTTAATTACAATTTAGTCCCTCAACTTTGGGTTAATTGCAAATTGGTCCTTCAACTTTGGATGAATTGCAATTTAGTCCTTCAACTTTAGTTCAATTACAATTTAGTCCTTCAACTTTGGATTAATTGTAATTTAGTCCTTTAACTTTAGTTTAATTACAATTTAGTCCTTCAACTTTGGATTAATTGTAATTTAGTCCTTTAACTTTAGTTTAATTGTAAATTGGTCCTTCACTTTGGATTAATTACAATTCAGTCCTTCGACTTTCCTTTAATTACAGAAAGGTCCTTGGACTTTGGTTCTGTTAATAAGGTCCCCTAAGTTTCTCTTTTCAGTCACTTAGGCCCCTCTAACTTTAAAAGTTTCCTTTTTATTCCTTCTAACTTTGATTCTTTTCAGTTTAGTCCTTTTTCGTTAGGAAACTAACTGAACTTCTAATCTTTTCCTTTCTCGTTAACTTTTTTTAACCTTCAAGGTCTTCCAAGTGTTTATTCTATTTCCTCAAGTTACTTTTCTAACTTGTTAACAATCCTTCTAACGATTCTTGTTTTCTTTCCGTTAGAAACTTAACGGAAACACTAACTTTCCGTCCCAATTCTTAACATCTACAAACCGAATTCAACCCCAGAATTCACTACCATTGCCGAGACATGCATGATCTAAAATCCATTGATTTGATCAATTTTCTAGTTCTTTAAATTTTTCTAAATTCCCAAACATCAATATTATTTACAATACACTTAACGAGGATCAATTAAATCAACAAAAATCAATTTCCATAGCTTAGGGCCATTCGGCCGAATGATGTACTTGGGGAATCCATAATTTTTTTCTTCTTTTGATAAACCCAATTCAACCTCAATGATTTATATAGTCAATTCCAAGCATTGCATAATATAAATCAATTCAATTCAAGATTATAAAATCAATCTTAAAATAACTAGTATCAAAACTACTATAATTTTTCATAGTATTTAGATCAACTTCATTAACCTTAGAATTTTATCATAAATTACTAGCATGTAAAAAACCCTAAAATTTATATTCTTAATTCATGCATAACTTATGATTTACTAATCCAAATTCAACGAAACAAATTTTGGAGAGTAGGATTTAGTATTACCTTGAGAATGATCGGATTGTATCTTCGAAACAATGGCCGGAAAATTTCTTCTCCTCCCTCCTATTGATCGGCCGGCGGCTAGGGTTAGACTAGGGTTTTGTTTTCTTTTTTTTTTTTTGAGTTTATGATAATAATGAATTCCCAAGTTGACTAACTCATTAATTTATACCTTGGGTTGATTCCTAATTGGGTTGGGTTTACTAATACTAATTTTGGGCCAATGCAAATTCCTTGGGCCCACTTCTTTCAATTACTTTGTAACTCTAATTATCATTTAATTAAATTAATAAAACCGAAAATTAAAATAAATAATTAAATTAAAATTCCGGTTATTACATTTCTTTTTTGGAATGTCTAGGAAAGTCTTTTGCAGAATGTTTTAACTCAACATTGGGTTTGAAAAGAAGTCAATTTCGTAACATGTTGTAATTGAATGCAAGGAGGGACTAGAAGATACTACCTCTGTCCCGAACTAAGGTTTTTAGTTTGACTTTACACGAAGATTAACAAAAAAATAAATGTTATGAGTATGAAAAGTGATGTAGGACGGGATATTAATTATTTTCTTATATTTTATATTTTATTTGTATTTTCGTCATTAATTGTAGTAGGTTAATTTTAGAGGATTCCAGGATAGATTTTGAGTCAATTTACTAGTTTTTAAGTCATATTAGGTTACTATATAGGTTAGGAGTAATTCTAGAAGGTTTTAGATTGTTTTTCAAGTTTTATGGGCAACATAAAATAGGCCTAAAGTTGTATTCCGAAAATTAGACTTTATTCAATAAAATTTTGATTGCTTTGCAATTGTTAAGAGTTTTTCTCTCTCTGGTGGATTCCAGATTTTATCTTTTCCAGGGTTTATTGCTTGTAAACTCTTGTGTTTAGCACTTGCTATTCACGAATATTGCTTTCGTTCTGCGTCAGTTGGCATCAGAGCAGGCCATATCCTGTCTTTTGCATCATACTGATGTATTATGGGGGGTCAGGCAACAAAGGCTGGTATCGATGGTGTAACCACCGCTATCACTTCCTTGACAACGCAGATTGCAACGTTGGTTGCCGCTCAACAGGGTCAGAATGTTAATCAGAACTGTCATGGTGAGAGAGACAGTGTACGACGTCCTCAAGGGACAGAAAATCAGGATGATGGGGATTCCAGTTCCAGTTCCGATGACGAGGTTATTCTTAAAATCAATCTTAGTCTTGATCATGCGCGACAACAAGAAAAATATTTCTTTGCAAAGGAAGCAGAATTTTCGGAGAAGGGCTACTATCATGATCAACAGATGCGCAAAATCTCGGGCCACTTGATGCCGAGGATAGTCGGACAGATGAGAATGAATATTGGGCGAAATCTGATGTTTATTATTACAAAGCCTATTTTTATTCCAAGCAAATTCGGCGATTGGAGGCGCAGTTGCAGAAATTATTGGCTCCGAAAATAGAAGATTCAGATCCAGAGGAGGAAGAAGCTGTTGTTGAGGGGGTTATTTGCGAGGCTAAGGAGGGCTTGAAGGATGTGGAGGAAGATCAGTACAAGGAGGTTGGAATGGATGATATATTTTTCGATCCAACAAGGAGATTGGTAAGGATTTGTATGGAATTATTGTTACAAAAATCAAATATTGCTTGGAGCGATTATATTGATGATGATTTTATGGTTGTGGAGGGTGATCGACAAAGGGGTGAATTGGTAAAGAATTTAATTTTTGAAGACGATGGTGAGACGGAAAAAGTGATCTTTTATCCGGAGAAACTTCGTTTGTTTACTATTGTGCTTCGAAGATATCTTTATTCCAAGGATTTGTTCAGATGGGACGGAAAAATTCAAATTTTTTCAATTCCGTCAAATTCAAAGATGTTGATTTATTCAAAGTATATTTTTAAGTGGAACGGAACTTTTCAAACATCGGAGATGAACTCGGGGATGAGTTCTTTTGAAGTGGAGGTGAATGATGTAGGACGGGATATTAATTATTTTCTTATCTTTTATTATTTTATTTATATTTTCGTTATTAATTGTAGTAGGTTAATTTTAGAGGATTCTATGATAGATTTTGAGTCAATTTACTAGTTTTTAAGTCATATTAGGTTACTATATAGGTTATGAGTAATTCTAGAAGGTCTTAGATTGTTTTTCATATTTTATGGGCACTATAAAATAAGCCTAAAGTTGTATTCCGAAAATTAGACTTTATTCAATAAAATTTTGATTGCTTTGCAATTGTTAAGAGTTTTTCTCTTATTTTCTGGTGGATTCCAGATTTGTGTTCTTGAGGATTCATTGCTTGTGAATTCTTGTGATTAGTGCGCTAATCACGAATATCTATCGCTTCCGTGATGCGGCAGTTCGCAGCACGGAAGCTATAGATATTCATGATTAGCGCACTAATCACAAGAATTCACAAGCAATGAATCCTCAAGAACACAAATCTGGAATCCACCAGAAAATAAGAGAAAAACTCTTAACAATTGCAAAGCAATCAAAATTTTATTGAATAAAGTTTAATTTTCGGAATACAACTGTAGGCTTATTTTATAGTGCCCATAAAACTTGAAAAACAATCTAAAACCTTCTAGAATTACTTCTAACCTATATATAGTAACCTAATAGGACTTAAAAACTAGTAAATTGACTCAAAATCTATCCTAGAATCCTCTAAAATTAACCTACTACAATTAATGACGAAAATACAAATAAAATAATAAAAGATAAGAAAATAATTAATATCCCGTCCTACATCAAAAAGTAAAGTAGAAGAAAGTAGGAGAGGAAAAGTGGATAAAAAGTTTTTGTTGTGAGAATGATAAGTGGGTCCCATTGTCCATTTTAGGTAATAAAGCAACTAAGAACCTTAGTCTGGGACAAACCAAAAAGGAAAGTAAGAACCTTAGTCTGGGACGGAGGGAATATGTTATACTCCTTATATCCCAAAATGATCTTCACGTTTGACTATTCAAACTTTTTAAAGATATAAACGCTTGCTTCACTAGCAATGTTGAGTTTACGCACATTTAAGTCTAAGGCTCCGTTTGTTTCGCGTAAAATAACTTCCGGAAAATGTTTTCTCCATTTTCCGGTGTTTGTTACGCACCGGAAAATGAGGAAAATATTTTCCGGAAAATGGTTTTCCCTCTTTTCTAAGTAAAATGACTTACGGATTTTTACTAAGTAAGTCATTTTCCGGAAAATGTTAACTCACTCACACTCAACTCTCCATAAAACCCCACCCTACCCACAACACCTCTAACACCACCCTCTTCATCCATCCTATCCACCACCCCCAACTACCGCAGCACCCAACCCACCCCCACCCTACCCTACCACCCCACCCACCCACCCCACCCAAAAAAATAATTAAAAAAAAAAATCTTTTCACTCATATAAAAAAAATTGAACATCTCCACCACCCCCAACTACCCAAGCACCCATCCCTCCCCCCCCCCCCAAAAAAAAAAAACTTCCTTTCACTCATATTAAAAAAAAATTGAACATCTCCACCACCCCCAACTACCTCAGCACCCACCCCACCCCACCCTACCCCACCACCCCACCCACCCTACCCAAAAATAAAATAAAATATTTTCACTCATATTAAAAAAAATTGAACATCTCCACTACCCCACCACCCACCCCCACCCTACCCCACCCACCCCCCCCCCCCAAAAAAAAAAACTTCTTTTCACTCATATTAAAAAAAATAAAATGAACACCTCCACCCCCCAACCACCCTACCCCACCACCCTACCCCCACCACCCACGTCCCCCCCCCCCCACCAAAAAAAAAAAAAAATCAAAAAAATCACTCATATTAAAATTATTTTTGAACACCTCCCCCACTCCCCACTACCCCACCACCCACCCCTCACCCTACCCACCCCCACCATTTTTTTACTCTTATTAAACTTATTTTCTTACAACTCCCACATTCGCGCTCCCTACCTCCACTACCCCACCACCCCCACCACCCTACCCCACCCACCCACCCCCCACTAAAATAAATAAATAAATAAATTACTCATATTAAAATTATTTTTGAACACCTCCCCCACCCCCACCCCCACCACCCCCCACCTTACCCCACACACCCCTACCCCACCCCCAGAACCACCCATCCCACCCCAACCCAAAATCTCCACCCACATTCAATTTTTCTCTCATAATAGTTCTTTTCCTCATATTAAATTATTATTATTTTCATATGAAAATATTTTCTGAAACACATTTTCCTTAGATTTACCAAACAACCAAAAACATGTTTATGTCATTTTCCAGAAAACATTTTACGGGAAATCATTTTCCGGAAATTGTTTTATGCGAAACAAACGGAGCCTAAA
This sequence comes from Campanula takesimana, assembly GCA_026119855.1. Classification (NCBI taxonomy): domain Eukaryota; kingdom Viridiplantae; phylum Streptophyta; class Magnoliopsida; order Asterales; family Campanulaceae; genus Campanula; species Campanula takesimana. The sequence goes on along the minus strand of JAOWBW010001876.1, from coordinate 63,214 downwards.
TTGTAAAAACGAGATTTTTTTTTAGACAATGAAAAATGGCAAATAAGAAAATCATTTCAGGATACAGGGAGTATTATTATTTGCTAGCAATTGGCGTGGTAAAACTCAATAAATACCAATCATCGTCCATGCGCACCCTAATAAAATTGTATTATGTTTATTGTCCATTCGAAATCACATCACTTATTTTAAGATGAATTAAGAAGGAAAATGCGTATGACACTTGTTATATGATGTATATGATATAATTCTTTTAATTATGAATATTTTATTTTATATTCAATCATCTTACTTTTACTTGACCTTCAATTTAACCATTATACTACCCTGTCCCTAAATGAGTGTCCAAATTTCATTTTAAGGGACACTGAAAATCTCAACTTTATGTACAATTTGCTAGCAAAGATTCACATATAATCTTGTAATCTCATTTTCAAACATTTAGTTTTGCACGTATAAAGAAACTGGTGAAAAAAATTCGAAAAAAAACATTTAGGGACAAAGTTATGTTAAAAAAAGACGCTCATTTTGGGACAAAGATTTCTTGAAAATGGACACTCATTTAAGGACAGAGGGAGTACATTTTTATCCTTTCAAAAAACACATTATAATTTGAGAAACCTCCCATCTCGACCACTAGTTTGTGTCTTTTTCATGCCATACTTTGTGACTTTTTGGTTGGTATGGGAGGTTTCACAAAACACAACATTTTTTTATTTTTTTTTTGAGATAAAAGGTATACTATTTAAATTAAAAGTTAAGTGAATGCACGATGATTGAAATGAAATTTTACCTATTATTGTAAATGTAATTTCGAGGCCACATATGCGAGCTCATCATCTGTGCGGCTAAGATGATTTCAATTTTTTGTGGGTCCCACCGAGCTCGGCTACATCTCATCCGTTGGGTGGAGCTAAAATGAGGTGGTTCCAATCAAAACCATTGTGTGGAGCTAATTCTTTTAATTATGAATATTTTATTGAAGTTATATTATTTTACAACCTTTTTAGCCAAAGAGTTTTACCTTGAGCGGTATTCAGTCTTAGTTTCCCATACGAAGGTCACGAGTTTGAATCCCGTTAGAGAGATTTGTGTTAGCCTAATTATAACCCCAGCTGTAGCCTTCATGACCTTATGATTTAATATAAAAAAAAATTATTTAAAAAAACCTTCAAATTTAAAAAAAAAAAAAATTATCTAGGGCTGGCCATTTGTACCAATCCAAACCTACCAACCGAGTACCAGCCGAACCAAAGAGTTTGGTATACCGAATGTCGGTATACCGAACGTTTGGTACGGTAGTACCGAACCGAGTATGCACTATTGGTTGGTACACGGTACACAAATATGAGTTTGGTTGGTATATCGTGTACCGAGTTTATTTTTAATAAAATAATTTTTATTATATATTTAATAGAAAATTATTAAAAAAAAAAACTTAAAATCTAATCTAATTTAACCTAACCTAAATACCTGATTCAATTTTCATTTAAGCCCTATTCTGTTTTCCACTTTTCCGTCTCTTTGTCTCTCTCGTTCTCTCTGCAGCGGAGCAAGGGGGCAGGGGCCAAGGGGGAAAAACCGATCGATCACGAATCTCTCACACTGGTGGCTACTGCTGGCTAGGTACGTACCTCTGTCTCGCCTACCCTCTCTCTCTTAGTTATTCAATTCGCTCTAAATCGCAATTTCAAAAACCCTAACTTGTTCGTGATTTTCGCGATTCTGTCTAAATACGTGATTTTCGCATTTTTTTTTTAAATTTCAGTTTGCCCATGAGTTCTTGAACATATAATTCAATTGCTATAACCCTTAATTTGAAGTTACTTTGTTGTGCGGGCATGGCTGATTCAAAAAACCCTAACTTGTTCGTGCTGCTCATAGTTTGATTGCCCCAATTTTCCACTTTTCCTTCTTTGGTAGAAATGTAGTACCAACCGTACCAATCGAGTACCAACCGTACCAAGAATTTGGTATACCGAGTTTGACGGTTAGGTACTGGTACTCATTTTCGTGTACCAACTTCATCTTGGTTGGTACTGGTATAAGGTAAAAAAAGTCGGTATACCTACCATGCCACCCCTAATTTTATCACTATAAAACAATAATTTTGACAATTTTAACTTTTTATTAGAAAAAACTGGCACTATCATATTTTTTACCCTCTTGGGGTAAAATTGACTTCTCCATTGCATGGTACTCCCTCCGTCCCAGACTAAGGTTCTTACTTTCCTTTTTGGTTTGTCCAAGACTAAGGTTCTTAGTTGTTTTATTACCTAAAATGGATAATGGGACCCACTTGTCATTCTCACAACAAAAACTTTTTATCCACTTTTTCTTTCCTACTTTACTTTTCATATTCACAACATTTACTTTTTCTTAATCTCCGTGTAAAATCAAACTAAGAACCTTAGTCCGGGACGGAGAGTATCTACAAGTTTAAACAGTTGAATGTAATCAACAATGTGGTAAAAAAGTTGAGCCTAAAAGTCAACTTAAAATGGGAAAATCTTGATATAAATGGGCATAGACATTGACAGATCTCAAAAAGAAAACAGTTGTGTGATGTTATGGTTACTTAAAACTCACACCTCACCTAATGGGACTATATAAATTAATTAGACTCAAAGTTTTGCATGCATGTGCATTTCGTTTTCATCATCGACTATATAATGTAAACATATGCCACTTTTAAATAATACTCCCTCCGTCCCAAAGTGATCTTTTCATTTGCCATTTTGCATTATCCCAAAAAGATCTTCTCATTTCAAATTTCAAGAATTTAGGCTTAAATGTTCATAAACACAACATGGCTAGTGAAACAAGTGTTCATATCCTTAAAAAATTTGAATAGTCAGATGTGAAGATCATTTTGGGACGGAAGGAGTAATTAATTTTCATATCTATAAATGGTCACACTCTTACACTTACACTATCATTTCAATTAGTCAGAGAAAGGAGCTGGTGAACCAAACTTTCCCACCAACATTTGGAGGAAAAAAAAAGCAATAAAACAAAGAAGATATTGCAATTTGCAAGAGTTACTTCATGTATGTTCGGGTGTCAACTCAAGTTTTTTATTTAAATTATTGGTCAAAATTACATCAAATTAACCACTAATTCACACTAACATGATACACGGAAGGAGTATACCTTAAACTGAAATACTACTACCTTTTAAAGTAGGTTAAACCCAAACATTCACCTTAATTTTATGCAATTTATACGAGCCCAATTAACACCCTATACAGATCCATTTAACATAATCCAGCCCAATAACACTGTACCCACACTCATTAACCCAATAATAAGTACTCCCTCCGTCCCATCTTACTTGAAACTTATTTTCATTTTGGTCCGTCCCACTTCACTTGAGACTCCCTAAAATTGTAATTTTTTTATAATTTTATATTCACTCTATCCCACCCACTCATTCTCTCTCTTCATTTTCCACCACACAATTCATTCAACCAACCTACTGGCTACTATTAACCCCACTCATTCTCTCTCTTCATTTTCTACCAGACATTTTCTTTATTTTATTATTTTTCCTTAGTTATTGTGCCCACTTTTTAGGTCTCAAGTGAGGTGGGCCGGGAGTATATATCAATGCCCACACTAAATATTAATCACAACCCAAAAAATTTATATTTAACCGTTATTGATATTCTTAAACTATAACTAAGCTGGTTTGTTATCGTCAATAAATGGGTGTTCTTTTGGAAAAAACTATAACTAAGCTGCCAAAAAAAAAAAAAAAAAAAAAAAAAAAAACTATAACTAAAGCCAAAAATAAAATTAGTAAGTTTTTGGGTTATTCAATAGCTATCTCACAATAGTGAACCACATAATCCTGTGTATTTATGATATTGTGTCAGTTATTTGTATCATCTTTTTGTCTGATTATAACAATATAATGGAAGTGATTATTTTATTTTAGTTGTTTTCACAACTTACAAGTTTTGTAGTTGTTCATATTTTTAATATTCGTATGTATTAGTTTTGTGAAAATCTGGGAAAAAACGTGTTTTTCCTTAAGGTTCCGTAAAACGTGTTTTTAAGTTGGCGCGGTGGCTTTTTTGTAATTATCTGGAAGTTGTTTTAGCGTTCATCGGAAGTGCAGTCGTAGTGTAAAAAAATGTCAGCACATGTACACTGACACTTATTGACACTACTACTAGAGCTGTCAATACGGGCTGGCGGGGCGGGGGCGGGCTCAACCCACCACAGCCCGCCTTCAAACGGGGTGGGGTGGGCTGGCCCAAATTCTTGGCGGGCTGAGAAAATGCCATCCCAACCCACTTTGGGTTAGTGGGCCAGGCGGGCCAAGAGCCCAAGACTACAATAAGTTTTTTTTTTTTTTTTTTTTTTTTTTTTGTGATTTTCAGTTTAACACATAGTAGTATATTCAATATATATGAAATGGAAATCACAAGAAATTCAACTAACTACACATTTTGAGGATGCCCAATTCAAATTTCACCAGTTTTCAATTATAAATCTGAACTGTACCAAACTGCAAGATTTTTTTATATACAGACAGGAGGATAACCCAGGAATTGCGAAAAAGTGAATCAAAATCTTGTCTTTCCATTTGGGAGTATTGCTGGAGAGGGGTTTGCGGGGAATTCTCGTCGGAAGCATTCTTCGATCGTCGCCGTCGGCCATTATGTAGATCTAGAGAGAAAATTCTGAAGGGACGAGGTCGGCTGGACAAATGTCGACTGAGAAGAACGTCAGATCTGGTGAGAAATCGACCAGATCTGCTCCGGTAAGAAAAGGACGTCGATCTAGGGTTTCAGAGCAAGGAGAGGAGGGAGGTGGTGCCGGTTGTGTACCGAAAATGAAGGTTGCCGGCGGTAGCGAGTCGGCGGCGTGGACAGAGAAGTAGCCGGAGAAGGGGGAAGGTAGGACTTAGGAGACTTAGAGAGAGAAAGAGTTGGCTGGAGAGGAAATGTGAGGGTGGGAGTGGGTATCGTGAATGAAAAGAGGAGAGGGGGTTTTGTTTGAGGGAAAATCCAAAAAAGGGGGGGAAAAAAAAAGGTGGGTTGGCCCGGCACGGCCCGCCCCAAAACCGTTTGGCCCGTGACCCAAATGGGCTAGCCCAAAATGGTCCACTTGTATTTAGGTTGGTATATTTAAGACCCAACCCACCCTTATTCCATGGCGGGCCGAGCCAGCCCAACGGGCTCAGCCCATATTGACGGCTCTAACTACCACTGACACTTTTTAATAAGTGCCAGTATCAATGTTAAAAAGTGTCAGTATAATGGCTGACACTTTTAAACACTACCAATGACACTTAAGAAAAGTGCCAGTATCAATGTTAAAAAGTGTTAGTGTAATGGTTGACACTTTTAAACACTACCACTGGCACTTAAGAAAAGTGCCAGTTTTATGTTTATAAACGCCAGTTTGAAATCAATGGCTTTTTGTAATATTCACACTGACATTTACGATGCTTGCCAGTATTTACAAAAATGCCACCGCTTGTTTTAAAAAACAAGCCCCAGCGTGTTTGGAAAAACACGTTTTTCCTTTGCTTAAAGAAAAACACGTTTTTCACAAGACCAACTCATTAGTTTTTGGGTTAAATGATTTTTTTTTTTTTTTAGCTGCAGTCAAGTCAATACACATTTATTTTGAAAAAGGTTTAGGAAGAAGAAAGCAAGGCATGCCTGTTCATGAATTTGTACCAAGAAAAAAAAATGTTCATGAATTATCCTCCATCAGTTCTAATATTACTCATAAAGTATCAATTCTTTTTAATACATTTTTTTTTGAAGGACATAAATAAATACTCACTCTCTCCCAAAATGATCTTCACGTTTGACTATTCAAACTTTTTAAGGATATGAGCACTTGCTTCACTAGCCATATTGTGTTTATGCATATTTAAGCTTAAATTGTAGAAATGAGAAGAATTTTTTGGGACAATGAGAAATGTCAAATGAGAAGATCATTTCGGGACGGAGGAAGTATATGAAGTATATATCATTACAACCTAGTAAAATGAAGTTCGCCATTTACTGATTTACATTTCGGGACGGAGGAAGTATATGAAGTATCATTACAACCTAGTAAAATGAAGTTCGCCATTTACTGATTTACATTTACCAAGTGTCTTCATTTATGTCTGTTTCTTTTTCCTTACATATTTAGTTCATCTCATAAGAATTAATTAATTGATTAAAGGCCTTTAGATTCTTTATTTGTACGTAGTTATTATACATGGTTTTTAACCAAATAATAATAAAAAAATCTTTCAAGAAAAAAACCATATAAAAAAATTTCCGACCTACCGGATTCGAACCAGTGACCTAAGGATACCAGACAGGCCATGCCTACTACAGTCCTCCGCTCTACCAACTGAGCTAAGGTCGGTTTGTGTACATGATCATTTTATTTTTAAATTGATTTATAAAAGTTAAGTCTTTTCTCTTTCACCAATTTATATTGCTACTTCGTTCATTACATAAAAGTTTTGATACCAGTGTTAAGCTTGATTATAATTTGATCAATAGCTAATTTTTTTATCTTTTACAAATATTTTTTTTAATTGTTATTGATACACTAATAAAAATATTATTAATATTTTTCAAGTTTTAGAAAGAAATTATATTGATATAATTTTTTAATTAAAATCCACTTAATTGACCGTCAAAATAAATGAGATTACTTTTTAAGGATATTATATTTTATTCCGACAAGGCAATATGCTATATGATAGTAGTGTTGAAAAAGAAAAAAGGAAAGGAAAGAAAAAAGGGAAATTTTACAACCCGCCAGATGTTGAGCGACCAAAATGTAAATGTGAGGATGAAGCACAGACTAGGTCGCTCTTTCCAAGACAGTTGACGCCCCCAGATAATTCTTTAACTGGTGTAGAGGTTATGACACATTACCTATAAAATAAAATTACTTAACCAACATTGTCATTTCCATCTTTCTACACAACTTCAAGAAGTATAAGTCTTTTAGACGCTTACACTATTGCTTTGTTGTCCTTGAAAGTATATAGAAAGAATGACAAAAAGGTGCAAGTTTAATTATAATGAAAGCTTTTTTTAAGAACCGAATCATATTTTGAACCGATTACTCCCAAAATCGAAAACCAAAATAATCGTATTATTTAAAACGGAGTCGTTATGGTTCAACATTTTACACACCGAAGCTATACGGTTCGGTGAATAATACTAGGGGCACAAAAAGTCACAAAATTTTGCTCACAAAATCCTAGGTGTCATGATTTATTAGTGTTTTTAAATATAGTGTGGCGGGTCCATTATCGATGCAACCAATAAAATATCGCCACCTCATTTTGTGAGCAAGATTTTTTGAGCTTATTTTGTGCCCCTAGCATTTCTCCGGTTCGGTTGCGGTATTATCTCAATTTCGAACCGTCATGTACCATGCTCACCCCTAGCACAATCCGAGTAATACTAGAATTACAAATATTCATCTTTGATAAACTTGATATTTCATCATAGTGAAAGAGAGAGAGAGAGAGAGAGAGAGAGAGAGAGAGAGAGAGAGAGAGAGAGAGGGTTTTCTAAAGAGAGAGATGAACATGTAATTGTATTCAATAATCTGTCTTGAGATGTATATTGAGAGAGTATTTAAACTCAGATACAAAGGGGAAAAATAACAAACTAACAGCTAACTGACAATATTACACATAGACCCTCAAGGCTCATTAGAATTACATAAAAAAAAACCTGATCTATAGAAGTGCCATTCATCTCAAGAGCTGCATCTTTAACCTCCCCCCTCAAACTGAAAGGTTGAAAGAGATTACAAACTTTCAGTTTGGACAGAAGAAAGTTGAGCTGCAGAGAAGAAAGAGCTTTGGTAGATTGGTAAACAAGTCTGCCAATTGGTGAGTGGTAGAAACATGAGTAGGAGAGATTAAACCCTGTTTTAACTGTTCCCTGACTAAATGGAAATCCAAATCTATGTGTTTGGTCCTCTCATGAATGACAGGGTTAGAAGCTATGTGGATGGCAGACTTGTTGTCACAAAAAAGTTGCACAGGAAGAATGTCAGTAATATCAAAGTCCTAATTTAACAGAGAGACAAGCCACTTAACTTCACAGCATGCATTGGCCATTGACCTATATTCTTCCTCAGCAGAAGATCTAGAAATGGTATTCTGCCTCTTAGCCTTCCAAGTAATAAGACTAGAGCCCAAAATAGCACAATAACCAGATAATGACTTCCTTGTAGTGGGACAGCTGGCCCAATCAGCATCACAGTACACATGAAGTTGGAAAGTACTAGTAGAAGAATAGAATAAACCTTGACCTATTGTGCCCTTGAGATACCTCACCAATTTAAGAGCTGCATTATAATGAGGAAGTCTTGGAGAGGAAATGAATTGACTCAGTATATGCACAACATAACTGATGTCAAGTCTAGTAATAGTGAGGTAGATTAACCTCCCAACTAGGCGCCTGTACTTGTCTGCATCTTGTAAGAGATCTCCTTTGTCAGATGCTAAGGAATGATGCTGGTCCATAGGAACAACACAAGATTTAGTTGTGAGAAGCCCAGTGTCATTGAGGATATCAAGGGTATATTTCCTTTGATGAAGGTAAATACCTTGGGATGCCCTGGCCACTTCAATGCCTAGAAAATATTTCAGAGGTCCAAGATCTTTGATAGAGAAATGAGAATGAAGAAATGTTTTCAAGGAAGAAATAACACTGGAATCTGAGCAAGTAATGAGTATGTCATCGACATACACTAAAACTGCTGTAAAAGAGGTAATAGAAGACAGAGTAAACAAGGAATGGTCATTATGAGACTGAGAGAAACCAAATTGAAGAAGGGCAGAAGAGAATTTGACAAACCATTGCCTAGGTGCCTGCTTCAGGCCATAGAGAGATTTTAAGAGTTTTCAAACAAGGGGTGGAGAAGAAGAATCAGAAGAATAAGGAATAGCAGGAGGTGTATAACCAGGAGGAAGAGTCATATAGACTTCCTCATCTAAGTCTCCATGCAAAAAAGCATTAGAGACATCCATTTGATGAATGGGCCAGTTCTTGATAGAACAAACAGAAAGTAGGACTCTGAATGTAGGCATCTTAGCCACAGGAGCAAAAGTTTCAAAATAGTATTCTCCCTCTGTTTGAGTAAACCCTTTGGCAACTAATCTTGCCTTATATTTCTCAAGAGTGCCATCAGCCTTGTACTTCAATTTGTAAATCCATTTACAACCAATGGCTTTCTTGTGTAAAGGTAAATGATGTATTTCCCAAGTTTTATCTATATAATATATAAAAGCAAAAACATTTCAAGCCTTCTCATTAAGCCACATGGAATTATGACGTGGAAATCCACGTGGCATTATTCTATAAGCAAATGTATATAATACTTATTTCAGGAAATGATTTAGTTTTTTAAAACTGATTTTTTTTTTTTTTTAAATCAAATATTTTCTGAGCTTAAATTACGAAAACATGATTACTTAATTTTAGTAGGCTAAAGATAATGGATATCTTAAATTAAAATATTAGAAATTATAATCATTCAGTTAGTTGAATTTTAAGATATGGGCTAAAGATAAAAAATGTGATGTAGCAGTATATCTCGGTGAAGAAAATCGAGCCACATATTTTGCAAAAATAAAAATAAAAATAAAAATGAAGGATTATATAAATAAAGTATGTTTGATGGTTTAAATTACTAATTGATGCGGACACTAAGGCGTTGAAGTTTTTGGAGTAATTTCAGCGAGTGCGCCGAAACCGTCATAACTTTTGACTCCGGATGAACCGCGGAACGCACCGCATATCAAATCGAACGTCGGAGCGAGACGGACAAAAGTCGTTATCTTTAATTTGGACGTAGATGTTGTCAACTTTGCATGCATATTCATTTTTATATGAGAATTTGTATTTTTTGTTATTTAGTGAAAAAAAATTAAAGCTAATAATTAATGGTAAAAATCTACACATCTATATAATATATAAAAGCAAAAACATTTCAAGCCTTCTCATTAAGCCACGTGGAATTATGACGTGGAAATCCACGTGGCATTATTCTATAGGCAAATGTATATAATACTTATTTCAGGAAATGATTTAGTTTTTTAAAACTGATTTTTTTTTTTTTAAATCAAATATTTTCTGAGCTTAAATTACGAAAACATGATTACTTAATTTTAGTAGGCTAAAGATAATGGATATCTTAAATTAAAATATTAGAAATTATAATCATTCAGTTAGTTGAATTTTAAGATATGGGCTAAAGATAAAAAAATGTGATGTAGCAGTATATCTTGGTGAAGAAAATCGAGCCACATATTTTGCAAAAATAAAAATAAAAATAAAAATAAAAATGAAGGATTCTATAAATAAAGTATGTTTGATGATTTAAATTACTAATTGATGCGGACACTAAGGCGTTGAAGTTTTTGGAGTAATTTCCGTGAGTGCGCCGAAACCGTCATAACTTTTGACTCCGGATGAACCGCGGAACGCACCGCATATCAAATCGAACGTCGGAGCGAGACGGACAAAAGTCGTTATCTTTAATTTGGACGTAGATGTTATCAACTTTGCATGCATATTCATTTTTATATGAGAATTTGTATTTTTTGTTATTTTGTGAAAAAAAATTAAAGCTAATAATTAATGGTAAAAATCTACACATCTATATAATATATAAAAGCAAAAACATTTCAAGCCTTCTCATTAAGCCACGTGGAATTATGACGTGGAAATCCACGTGGCATTATTCTATAAGCAAATGTATATAATACTTATTTCAGGAAATGATTTAGTTTTTTAAAACTGATTTTTTTTTTAAAATCAAATATTTTCTGAGCTTAAATTACGAAAACATGATTACTTAATTTTAGTAGGCTAAAGATAATGGATATCTTAAATTGAAATATTAGAAATTATAATCATTCAGTTAGTTGAATTTTAAGATATGGGCTAAAGATAAAAAATGTGATGTAGCAGTATATCTCGGTGAAGAAAATCGAGCCACATATTTTGCAAAAATAAAAATAAAAATAAAAATGAAGGATTCTATAAATAAAGTATGTTTGATGGTTTAAATTACTAATTGATGCGGACACTAAGGCGTTGAAGTTTTTGGAGTAATTTCAGCGAGTGCGCCGAAACCGTCATAACTTTTGACTCCGGATGAACCGCGGAACGCACCGCATATCAAATCGAACGTCGGAGCGAGACGGACAAAAGTCGTTATCTTTAATTTGGACGTAGATGTTGTCAACTTTGCATGCATATTCATTTTTATATGAGAATTTGTATTTTTTGTTGTTTAGTGAAAAAAAATTAAAGCTAATAATTAATGGTAAAAATCTGCACATCTATATAATATATAAAAGCAAAAACATTTCAAGCCTTCTCATTAAGCCACGTGGAATTATGACGTGGAAATCCACGTGGCATTATTCTATAGGCAAATGTATATAATACTTATACTGAAAATCTGGTACATATAGGACATTTAACTGGGTGATGGTATTGGTGAGATGAATAGTACATTTGAAGGAGATTTTAGATGTGTGACCATTTGGAAGTCTTACATTAGTATGAATAGAAACATGATTACGAAGAAGAGAAAAATTATGTGTAACATGGTCACTTGCCCCAGTATCTATGATCCAATTAGTGTTCTGCAGGGACTGATGAGATAGACAAAAGGAAGAAACAAAGCTTGAGGAAGGAGAGAATATACCTGCAAATTGATCAGCAGTAGAAATTGAGTGATTCTCAACACTGTTTAGAAGATGTTGACAAGGAGAGAGGTGATTGTTGAGAGTAGGAGGAACTTGAACCACTGCATTGCTCACAGGAGTGGGAAGAGGAGGTGGTAAAGCAGAGTTGGAAGCAACATGTTGATTCCAGGAGTTCTAGGCTTGGAGTACTTTGGCATTTTAGAAGGATCAGGTTTTATGCCATGAAGTTTATGCCACTCAGGAAAGCCTTTAAGAAAGAAACATCCATCTTTAACATGACCATAGCCCCTACAATGATCACATAGAAGTGAGCCTTTGTTAACATTCTTCCTGTAATCAGAAGGCCTAGAGGATTGACCTTTAGAGAAAAGAGTTGTGGATGAATATGTGATTATAGAGGGAATGGGGCTAGAGGCTGTAAGATCTCTTTGCTTCTCATCTTGACATAGTAAAGAGACAGCCTCACTCAGTGAAGGTAAAGGATCCTTCATGAGTATGGAACTACGAATCACATGATAGCAGTCATTCAGGCCCATCAAGAATTGAGTTAGATGTTGAACATGATTGGAATCCTCTAAGTGTTGACCAGCTCCACATGTATAGCTGCAGACACATTTAGGAATATTACTCAGATTCAAAAATTCATCCCAAATAGACTTAAAGCGAGTAAAATACTGAGTAACAGATTGAGAACCCTGAACAAATGTAGACATTTCCTTTCAAATTTGATAAATTCGAAGGGCGTTTCCTTGAGTGAATCTGGTCTGTAATTCATCCCACATATCCTTAGCATTGGACACATACACAATACTCGATCTAATGTCAGAACTGACAACATTTAAAATCCACGAGATTAGCATATCATTGCATCGGTCCCAGTGGAATAGGTATTTGGAAGTCAATGCAGGCCGTTTATGAATTCCAGTAACAAAACCTAGTTTCATCTTAGTAGACAAAGCAATACACATAGCTCTTTTCCATTCAGAGTAATTTGACCCATTCAAGACAATAGAGATGATACTCATACCAGAATTATCATTCTGATGAAGATAGAGAGGATGAGAGGAGCTCAGCTGGATCTTCATAGCATCAACATCATACGGATCGACTAAAGCAGTATCAGATTCCGTCGAAACCCTAGGTTTATCGGAGTCAGAATTTGGGGATGAACTCGGCATGATTATGTGAGAATTGACCGGAGAAGAAAGACAATTATCCATTCAGAGGTGCGGAATACTCTGGATCTTAGGCTTTGATACCATGATAAACTTGAGATTTCATCATAGTGAAAGAGAGAGAGAGGGTTTTCTAGAGAGAGATGAACTTGTAATTGTATTCAATAATCTATCTTGAGATGTACATTGAGAGAGTATTTAAACTCAGATACAAAGGGGAAAAATAACAAACTAACATCTAACTGACAATATTACACATAGACCCTCAAGGCTCATTAGAATTACATAAAGATCCCTCTCAAGAGCTGCATCTTTAACAATCTTCGAAGAAAAAGGTTGAGATTACGTAACAGCACGCAGAAGAATCGAATATTGAAAACAATTACGCAACTGAGGGATCCGATCCTTTTTACTGACTCCATCTCTGTTTCTCATCTTTATTTTCATCAATTTCTGCTATTTTCATTGTCTATGTGCTTGAGGAGATTCTAGAGAGAGATGGAGAGAGTGATGAATGTGTTGAAGCCGAAGCCTAATCCTCAACAGTTGATGCGAGATTGGCAACGACGTCTCCGCCAAGAGTGCCGCAACATCGAACGCCAGATTCGAGGTTTTTATTTTACATATTTGTTTGTTTTCTGTTTTCAATTTATGGTGTGATCTGTATTAGATTGTTGAATTTCATACATACCATGAAAAATACGTAAAATTGTAATTTTGGGGTTTGTTCAGATATTCAGAGGGAGGAGAAAAGTGTACAAAAAGCAATCAAGGAGGCGGCAAAGAGGAATGATATGGGGTCTGCTAAGGTACCCCTGTTGCCATTTTTTTTTTCACACAGAGACATACTACTTTAGTTTGTATTAGGTGATTTGCAACCAGAATCAAGTTTCAGGTAATAAAATTAGGTCAATTGGTGAAACCTATAGTTTGATTGAGTATGGATATTAGCTTGAAGACTTTTTACATGTAACAAAAGAAAGTTGTGGAACTAATTAGTATGGTTAGGGTTTTAAAAGTTTCGCTTACGTGTTTCCTTTAAGTGATCCGAAAGCCGAAAGCTGAAAGCTGAAAGCCCCGAGATCTTTGTGGAGCTGCAAGAAGATTTTAGTTATGGAGCTATTGAAATGATAGGGTTGTTAACCATGGCGGTATATAAAGAGCATCAAAGTTGGATATTTATACTTGTGGATGAGATGAGACAGCATGCCAAAGTATTTTAGCCGTTTACTGAATCAAAGCAGGAGAGTTTGATTGAGAACTGGAAGTGCTAGATGGGTTTGTAAAGGGACTTTTTTTTATGCTGAATACTCAGAATAAGGATGGTTTGTGACATATTGAGATGGAAAAATTGGAGATTGGGCATGAGAATGGTAAACAGAGCACTAAGTATACCTGATCTAGCAACTTCATATATTCCTCCATGGATAGACATACTATTGATGCTACCAACTATAATATGGATTTAGTACTTGACTTTCAAAACAATGAAAATCCGGCATTGTACCTAATAATATTGTCCAAATCACCGTGAGAGATCTAAAGATGTGTTGACATGGATGTGGCGTGCGGAAAGGGGGGGGGGGTCCGAATTACTCCCTCCGTCTCTCTTTAATTTACAAAAATGAGTCTTGGCACAAGAATTAAGGAAATGATTGAAAAGGTGATGTGTTGTGAGTGTAGATAGTTGGGTAGGTGAGAGAAAGTTGGGTAAGGAATAGTAAGTGTGTTGTAGACTTGTAGTTGTATGACAAGTGGGTCCAATTATTTAAAAAGTTTCCATTTTTGGATTTTGTAGATTAAAGTGGGACAACTAAAATGACAATTTTTGTAGATTAAAGAGGGACGAAGGGAGTATTCTTTTATATGGTTGATACTTCGTGCTCAAGTTGCCTTGTCGAAGGAAAAGTGGAGCACTTTCGATTAATCGAAACTTGTAAAATAAATTGTGATTTGTTTTTATATTCTTCCGGTATATTAAATTAGATTGGAGTGATTGGGATGGTGTCTATCATACAAAAGGGAGGAAACATGAGGTTCTTGTATAGTTGGGTTACATTAGTCTGATTGGTGCTTTCTTACATTGCATAGTGCTATACAAGGTTCTAAAAATTGCTAGGCGGTCGCTAGGCATCGGCCCCGGGCCTTGCACCTAAAGCGCGTAGGCGAGGACTAGTCAAGGCCGAGATTTTTGACATGATTTATATCATCATGGTGAAATAGACATGATTCATCGAGATTTCAATGAATCAATTCACGACACCAGTCTTCATTTTGAGGAATTCTTAAAATTTATTTATACTAATAAGAACCGATGCCTTTTTAGGACCAAATATACTCCCTCCGTCTCAGCACAAGTAGAACTAGAGAATTGACACAATAATTAAGAAAATAAAGTATATGTGTGGTAGAAAATGAAGAGAGAGAATGAGTGGGGTAAATAGTAGTGTTGGTTGAATAAATTGAGTGGTGGGAATTAAAGAAAGAGAATGAGTGAGGTTAGATAGTGGGATATAGTGAATATAAATATATTAAAACATTTCCATTTTGGGTGGTCTCACTTGTGTTGGGACGGACCAAAAGGGAAAGAAGTCTCACTTTTGCTGGGACGGAGGGAGTATATTTTTTTAAAACAGCACGGCCGATCTCGGCGGGGGCGCGCCTAGCCCGACTAGTCGGCGCCTGCGAGACGATTTTCTAACTAAACGCGTTTTTTAGCCGACTAGAAGTTAGTCGCTGGGTTTGATGGTGGCCTAGCACCTAGGCCGATTTTTCAAACATTTTTGCTATAAATGCCATGGTGAACCAGATGCCTTGGTAACATATTTCTGGTTGCTGAATAGGAAAAAAGGATAGATTAACAACAGAGGTATTAGCATGCTGGAGACATGAATCCAGAATGAGGGATATGGGTATCAAATTTTTAGAGCCAGTAGATGAGCGACATTTAAGATGTGAATTTGACAAGAATTTGGAGCAAACCAGAGTTGCAGGATTCCCTCCCCATGGCCTCGAATCGCGTATCGATTCGCAGGTATCGATTCGCGATTCGATACCGAATCGATACGATGGAGTTCGTGAATCGTTATCTCCGATTCGTGTTCAGATACCTTGAAAAATCTCTTTGAATTTGCAATTAATGTCCTCTAAAATTGAAAAGCCATTGTTGCAATAAATAATTATGTACATTAACTAGGGATATGTTACCAAGGCTAACTTCAAACAGCTCTAGAAAACTGAAAAGCCACAACATTCATATCAAGGAGCTGCTAACCCGACCCTTAGTGATCAGTCCCTATCACATGGTGGTCCACCTATGGTTTTGAGACTTAAAAAATAGCTCAGTTAGCTATTAACATATTGTATCAGCCAATAAGTAGCTCATCTGAGAAAAGGAACTGGAGTACCTATATGTTCATCCACAGTGTGGTAAGAAACAAACTGAACAATATCAGAGCTTAGAAACTTGTGTTTATCCATTCGAACCTTCGCCTCGCATCACGATTTCACAGCTGACTATAAATCTGGGATGTATAAAAAATGGGACATTGAACCTGATAATTCTATCTTGGAGGATTCATCCTTAAGACTTGAAGAATTGAGGGAAAGCCTTGATGTGAATGATGGTGATCAAGTTCGGTGAGTATCAAAGGGAAAAGGAAAGATGTAGCTGCTCATAGGTGCTATTATCAATTTATCAGCATGACTGTTTCTTTTTGGTGATTTTTGGTGGGAAAAATTACCACTTTATGCGATGTACCACGCATTTAGTTACAAAAAGGATAACGTACTTTAGTTCGACAACATAATCCTACGTACTTTCATATTCGTTTACAATTTATGATGTTAAATTTTATTAACAGAATGCTTTTGTGGTCAATCCCAAACCAACTCCATTAAAGATTAACTGGTTTTGAACCACACTACTACCAGCACCACCCCCACCGACATCATCAACACCTATGTACAACTGGAAACCTATGGTGGATGAACACAAAAAGTAAACCCAAAAATTCCAATAAAAGAAAACCCAAATCGAAGCCAAAATCAAACAGAAATCAGAATTTTCAAACCCAAATCGAATCAAACCTTGACTGGCCCGAATTCAGATATAAAGGCTTCCAGATCCGGGCTTTGGCGACGACATCTTCTTCCTTACCGAAAAGCAAACAAACTCCATTCTCCATAATGGTGATTTTCGGATGATACCCCCTGATTTGGAAACCCAATTAAAATCAACATTTTTGGTTATTTCTGTTGAATCTGGAATCATACTTTGCTGTTTTGACTTTAAACTTGGAAGACAACAAATTAAGGTGGGTGGTGGTCTGATTAGGAATCAGGGCATAAAATCTGGAATTGGGATTTTGAAATTGATGAAGGCATTGTTTCAAAAAACATGTTCAACTCAGAGATTGGAAATTAATGGAGAAATGGATTACAAAATGGGGACTTTGGCTAGAGTTGTAAGATGGTGGTCGGAGTTCAGAGCGATGGTGGGTTAGCGGTGGTCGGAGTTCAGAGGAATGGTGGTTGATTGGTGTTAGTGATAGTGGTGGTGAAGGTTTGGAATATGGATATAAAAGGTTGAAATGTGTTGAGAAATTGGTGTGTTGAATTTGAACTTTTTAACTTTGTTAATGTTCTACGTTAGTGTATTTAACGAGAAAAAATTCATGTTAACATTTCTGTTATTTTTTTAACGTCGTTAGGGTAAAAAACTAGTGTGTTGCATAATATGCAACCAATGGAAAATGTACGTAGATTTAAGATGCAAATGTGTGGTACATTGCATAAATTGTAACCAAAACCAAAGTACGTGGCATATTTTGGTAGATTGGCCATTTTTGGTGATGTAATAGAACTTAAACTGTTGATTTTCAATGAAAAGTAAGTTTATTATTATTATATATGATTTTAATATTTATTTAAATCAAACGTACTAATATTGCGAATTCGCGAATCGCAATTACATATTTGTAGGAATGTAGGTACCAAAATAAAGGTCGGCTTACCCTGTTTCCTTTGAGTGACCTTGAAGTGTAGGTCTTAGTAGACCTACAAGACGATTTTGGTTATGGAGCTACAGAAACGATAGGGTTGTTAATCTTGGCAGTATATAGAGCACAAAGTGAGATTTATTTATACTTGATGAGGAGATGAGACAGCATGCCCAAAGTCTTTAAGCCGTTTAAGTTAATCAAACGAGAAGTGTAAGTGACTAGATGGGTTTGTAAAGGTACATTCTTTAATGCTGAATACTAAGAAAAAGGATGGTTTGAGGCATTTTGAGATGCTGAAATTGGGAGATTGGGCATGAAAAAGGTACAGATGGCACTAAGTATACCTAATTTAGCAGCTTCATATGTTCCTCCATGGTTAGACATACTAGTGAAGCGACAACCGTTATATGGATATGATACTTGACTTTTAAAACAATGAGAAATCCTGCCTTGTACCTAAGACTTTTGTTCGAATCAATATGAGAGGTCTAAAGATGTTTTGAGTCTTTTGACATGGATGTAGGGGGGGGGGTTCCGAAATTCATTTCTGTGGTAGATACTTTCTGCTCAAGTTGCCTTGTCGAAGGAAAAAGTGGAGCACGTTCGATTGAACTAAACTTGTAAAATAAAGTGTGCTTTTTCTTCTGATGTATTAGATTGAATTGCAGTGTCTTGGGAGGGGGGGTGTTCAACAAGTTACTAAATGCGACCCGGGTACTTAATCGAACCGTCTCAATTTGTGTAGTAGATCTTCTCTCGTGCCCTGACCCCTGTGATTGGGTCATTACATTTTGTAGGTTGATAAGCATGGTAGGACAGCTATTTGAAGATAAAAGAGATGATGAGGACGTAGCTTCATGCTAAAATGTGAATTTGAGGATACAACAATGGATTGCTTGCTAGAAGATATTTTGGTAGCTCAGTTCTGCATACAGAGGATAATCTGAGAAGATTTTTATAGTATTCTTTGCTTCCTCGTACTCAAAAAGTCTTGAGGTGGAGAATCAGATGGATTTTTGGCTTATAAGCTTGAGATTGTGTGTGTAGAGTAATCTCCTAGGTTTAGGCTAATAGGGTTAGGTGGGCTGTCGGTGTTGGATTATTATCTTATTTAATCAGGTCTCAAGAACGATGTTGCAAGACATCAGAAAGAGCGGTTTGATTTGAGTGGATCTGTTTGAGACAAGGATGAACTCTACCTGCTTTGTGGGTGCAAAGAGTGGTGTCTTCCTAGCATGTGCCTTGTTACTGTCCCAGGCAGCTTATAAATAAACAACCTTCATTGGGGCTCTCTTCATAGATAAGTTTGAAGAAAAAAAAAACGCTTGCCGGGTGGAAAGGGCAATATCTGTTCCAAGGGGAGGGATTTGATAACGCAATACCTGTTTCAGTAGTAAATAAGAATTGACAGGATTCAGTTGAGATTTAATTTTAGATAGAAAAAGAAACTAATTATCGATAAATGATTCGACTTATTGATGAGAAGTACACATAATATGTATTATGAGAATGGTGGCGCACTTGCACTTAATACGTCAACCTGGGGACATCCTGTGTACACATAGTACGTAGCGTTTGCTGGCGCTTGAAGGAGTTATTTTGGAGTTTGAGATTCTTTAGTTTCCGGTTCTTAATTTTGATTTTATTTTTCATTTGTTGTACTTGATTTTGATCCTTCTTCCTCATTTTCTGTCAGGCACTTGCTAAAGAAATTGTGAGTTCTAGAAGAACTGTAAACCGCCTATATGAAAATAAGGCACAGTTGAATTCAATATCAATGCACTTGGGAGAAAGTGTGGGTACGTCACTTTTGTACTACGGCACACAATCTCTTTGTCATTCTGCTATCAGTTAGGAATGGCCCGTGCGGTCATTTATTATGTGCTGAGTTATGTGATACCTTTACTAGGTATAGGAGTCATATTATTGCATCACTTATACTCCCTCCGTCCCAGAGTATTTGTCCACCCTCTCATTTGCACAGAGATTAAGAAGTGGTGAAAGTGATGTATACTCTGGGACAGAGGTAGTAGTAGCTTAATTAAGAAATTGAATAAAGTAAGTTTTTATGTTGTATGGGTATAGCAATGTTCAATTGAGGGTGTATAGTTTGTGCAAACAGGTTTAGCGTATTGGTTTCTTTACTTGCTTCGAACATGCTAGAGTTTGTGGTGATTGGTTTAAGATAATGTCACATGTATCTATGATTATGTTAACTTTTTGTTTTATTAAAGTGTACACTGATAACTCACGTAGAATATGCTTTGTTATTTTCTGAGCCTTTTGTTTTTGCAGCTGTTGCGCGTACGGTGGGACATTTGTCAAAGAGCGCTGAAGTCATGAAGCTAGTTAATAACCTCATGAAGGCCCCACAAATGGCCGTGACAATGCAAGAATTTAACAAGGAAATGATGAAGGTACTTAATACTTTTTCGATTTCCACATCTTTCACATTTCTACACTGAAGGGAACAATAAGCTACAAGATGATTGGATTACAATCGTCCTCTCGTCAACCTATTACAGAAAACTCGGGCATCGAGCTATGATTTTCACGCCTTAAATCTAAGGCTCGCGATGGTAGTTTCATAAGTAGTGTTTTAAACATCAATAAGGTTATGTGCTCAAGATCAATCTCTTCAATCATATTATTCATTAGGAAAAATTGCATCTATGATCACTCAGCTATACACGATGAGTGGTTTTGATCACTCAACTATTTTTTTTTTTTTTGCATTTAATAGCCTGAACTAATTTTTTTGAGCTTCCATGATCACTCACACTAACTCCATCCAAAATAATTCGTTAAACCTCCATGTGCTTATTCTCACGTGCCTTTTTTTAAAGGGTAAAATAGGAAATTAATAATGGGTTAAAAGTGTTAAAAGTAAAACTAGACTTAAAAATATAACTACTTGGGCAAAAAACCAGTTATTTTAAACAACCCAGAAACCCTCCCCTTCCCCATTTCTACCGGCCACATCCATCTTCTCCCGTTGACGACCAACTTCACCCACCACCTCCTCCTTTCTCCTCCCTCTCATTAAAACCCCTCCAGTCGCCCCTAAACCCCTCCTTACTTCGGCGAACAACTATCCTCTCTGCCTCGACCCTCCCTCACTCCTCACCTGCCACATTCTTCCCGGTTCCAACCAACCATTCTGCTTCCCTAAAGAACATCGCTATCGCTTCCGTCGATCTAGATCTAGATTCGACGCAAGTGAAACGAAGACGAGAACTCCCCTAAGTCTAGGTCGTCGCTCCCTCCTCCCTCCTACCTCATCCCCTATCTAGTTTCAAAATCAAATTTGTTTTGAGTTTTGGCTGTGTCTGTGTTTGGTGTGCGTGTCCGTGTTTGATTTCTGTGTGTGTGTGTGTGTGTTTCTGTGTGTGTTTGATTTATGTTTGTGTGTGTGTGAGCAATAGTGTTTTGCATCAAACATGATCCCATTTGGACTTTTCAATTTTGAAGTTCTTGATTTGTGGAAACAATTTATAGATTTGTTGAATTTTGGAGCTTTTGAAGTTCTTAAGTTTCAATAATCTGACTTTTAAGACTTAGTGAAGGTTTGATGGTGGGGGTGGTTTAATGGTGGTGGTGGTATAATGGTGTGATGGTGGCAGACTCCTTCCTCCTACCTCATTCCGGAGAAGATGGCTCTTGCCTGTAGAAATGGGGAAGGGAGGGTTTCTGGGTTTGTAAAATCTGACTGCAGGGTGGTTTTTTTTTTTTCTCTCAAGCAAAGTTATATTTTTAAGCCAATAGTTTTAGTTTTAACACTTTAACCTCTATATTAATAATTTCCTAATTTACCCTTTAAAAAAAGGCACGTGAATAAGCACAAGGAGATTTAACGAATTTTTTTGGATGGAGTTAGTGTGAGTGATCATGAAAGCTCAAAAATTAGTTCAGACTATTAAACGCAAAAAAAATTAGTTGAGTGATCAAAACCACTCATCGTGTATAGTTGAGTGATCATATATGATCGTCCACACATAGTAACTAAACAACTTTCAAGGGCCGACTTATCTCTTTAATGGATGGGGGTGGGGGGTGTAATACCATTTACATTCTTTGATGTTTAGAACTTCCGTCCCAAAATGAATGTCCAAATTTGCTCTTGATCAAGAGTAAAGTTGGACATTCATTTTGGGACGGAGGTAATTTCTTATAATTTTGGAAACTCACAGTTAGGTTGTAAAAGTATACTCCCTCTGTGCCACCTCACTTGAGACTTATTTCCATTTTTGTCCGTCCCACTTCACTTGAGACTCCCCAAAATGCATAGTTATTAAAGGCCCAAGGCGCACCAAGGCGCAAAAGGTGAGCCCGGAGCCTAGGCGCAAGGCGCAAGGCGGGCGCGCGCCCGAGAGACGAAGCACAAAAAAATGCCTTAAAATATTCAAAACATAGAAGCATAAAAGAAACAAGCATAAATAGATGTTCTAACAAGCATAAAGAGAAGTTCTAATACAAGGACTCTTAAGTCTAATTATTGTTGGGGAAACTGATCATAGTTATTTCATGGCAAATGCAACACACAATGACACAAGCTGATAGTACTTTCATTAAAATGATTTTTTTTTTTTTTTATCATTCATTTAGGTAAAGAAAAGTAAAATGTCCAGTATCATGTTGTTCATTTCGTAATGCAGCATAGAGAAAATGAAAAATAAGATAAAAAAAGATAACAGGAAATAGGAAAAAGATAACTGGAAAAAGAAAAAAGATAACTGGAAATTAGAAAAAAGATAACTGGAAGTCTGGAAAAAGAAAAAGCTGTTGCCGGAAGGTCGCCTGAGGTAGTAGGAGGTCGCCGGAGGGTCGCAGGAAGTCGCCGGAGGTCGATTGAAGGAGTCGCCTACTCTTATATAGAGTAATCGTGCGTGTACGGAGAGGGTCGTGGGAGAGGAAGAGGGTATTAGGTTTAATTAGGATGTAGATGACGGTCAATTGCCGTGTCCGGACATCAGCGCCTCGCCTAGCGGAAAAAATCCCCGAGATCGCGCCTCGCCTCGCCTCGCCTCGCGCCTAGGCGCGCCTTTAATAACTATGCCAAAATGGTAATCTTTTTATAATTTTATATTCAATCTACCACACCCACTCATTCTCTCTCTTCATTTTCCACCACACAATTCATTCAACCAACCTACTATTAACCACACTTATTCTCTCTCTTCATTTTCTACCACACATTTTCCTTATTTTATTCCTTTTCCTTAGTTATTGTGCCCACTTCTTAGGTCTCAAGTGAGGTGGGACGGAGGGAGTATGTAAGAAATGCTGCATTTACCATGTTTTTGTACATTATGTTGACATATACGACCTCCGTCCCAAAATGATCTTCATACTTTTTTCGCTGTAATTGCGAATGAACTTTGAGCAATAGTTTTAGGTTGTTTTAATTGTACTAATGAAAATCTTAAACTTGTTATTGATAGAATTGTTGATGGTTTATCAATAACAAATTTTAGATTTTCATTAGGACAATTAAATCAATCTAAAATTATTGCTCAAAGTTCCTTCGCAATAACAGCGAAAAAAGTATGAAGATCATTTTGCGACAGAGAGAGTACAATAAAAGGAATATATACGAAAACACTGAAAAAGTTGTGAAATTATTCTTCGCGTCTCAAAATGATGATCCCATTTCCCTTTTTGTTTGTTCCAGATCACTAAATTTCTAAAACTTATAATGCAACCATAAAAATGTTTGAAAAGTCAAACGGGACTACCATTTTGGGATGGAGGGAGTATGAAACATGATTTTCTAATTTGTTTCAAACTGTATCTGTATGACTTTGGCTACACTTGACTTTCCATTATGTTTGTTGTAGGCGGGTGTATTAGAAGAGATGGTGAATGATGCTGTGGACTCTGCACTTGATTCTGATGACATAGATGACGAAATCGATGAAGAAGTCGATAAGGTCTTGACTGCCATAGCTGGTGAAACTGCTTCCCAGCTTCCGGAAGCTGTCAGGAAGGAAAAATTAAAGCAACCTGCCCAATCAGTAGAAGAAGCAGAGGTATGCCCAATTCACATGCCATTTGTTACTCCCTCCGTTCCAGAAAGTTTTTCTTATTAACTTTTTTTGGTCAACACAAATGAACTTTGACCAAATGATGATGAGTTAATCATCCTAGCGAAATTCTAAAAACTGTAATTTATAAATCATCAGGTGGTTTATCAAATAACAATTTTTAGAATTTCATTGTGATAATTAGATTGACACCGACGTATGGTCAAACTTAACATTAGTTGACCATGAAAACTCAAAGGAGATAGACTTTCGGGGACAGAGGGAGTATTAGCTTATTAGCCATTTCGAGGCACCAAGTTTTTTACATGAACTTGTAGGATGATGAGGAAGAATTAGAAGAAATACGGGCCCGCCTCGCAAAGGTTAGGTCGTAATTTATGTGATTGTTCTCTGCCACTGTGCGTGGTTGGGTTGAGATCGCTGCTGCGAACCCTATATTTTTCCAGAGAAGAAACTACGTATCCAGTGATTTTGTATTGTACTCGCAACCTGTAACGCACAAATGAAAGGCTTGTCTTTTAAGTTTATAATAGCAGTATACACAAGTTTATATATTAAAAAAACTATGTAAATAAATATTCCAAGGAGTGTTTGTTCTAATGGTTTTGACAGCTTCAAGATGAAAGTTTTTTGAAGGCATGTGACAGAGCAATGTTGGTTGTACTGTATCCTCCATTATTGTTCAAAGTTTCTTCATAGTAACTGTCAAAAAAGTGTGTTGATTATTTTGGAACGGAGGGAGTATCTTTACGTTTGCTTTATCATCGTTCCTCCGTATTTGCAAAGATTCAAACTAGAGTTGTACATATTCAGTTAGGATCAGAGCATAAATCCAAGATTAGGGTTAGGGTTGTATAGATTTAGGCGGATCAAATGTTCTTTGGGATTGGTGGTGGTGTTTTGTGTCGATAGTCTTCCTGATACATATAGTGATCAAGCATCGTATTTCACTGGTGGTTAAAGGCAGTACAATAAGATGAGTCAAGATGGGTTGAGAAGGATTTGTGGAGAAAATGGATTTCAAACTTAAGTGACGAGTGATACTGGAAAACGCAGCGGAAAAGAGATATATCCACCACCTAATGGAATCCACCGAGAGGATACAGATAACACAGCTCACCACTTTTGGAATACACCAAAAGGATACAGAGTTGAGGATGTTCCACACTCAATCAATTAAATTCACCAAAGAGGTAAAAAACAATAAAAGAAGGCACAAAGCTCAACTTTATATCTTTTAAACTCAAATTCAACTAATATATATTGTACGGTATTTATAATTTACTTGGAACATCCTTCCAAACTTAGAAACACTAACAATACTTAAAAGATAAACCTAACAACTAATGATGTGGATAAGATAGTGGTATATCCAAAGATTCACGAAACTCCAAAAGTAGGACAAAATTCTAATGACCATGTCTTTCAGACTACACTCTGGTCAAGCAATCATAACTCTCTCTAGAAAATCTCAGATGCCGATTCGAAAAGCGCTTCAGAAACTACAGTTAAAGATCTTTCTAATGGTATTTGTTTGTAATGTTTGGCCGAGCAGTAGTTTAAGAGATACATGTTGAAGTTGACTAATTTTATTGAGTGTGAAATACCAACCATTTAGGGCATTCCCAATGGTGGAGGCAAATGGCAAATTTGCTTCATTTTTTCCACTATTCACACCCAACGGAGGAGGCAAAATGGTGGCAAATTTGCCACACATGAATAGTAAGTGACAAATTTAGGGGTACACTATTCATGGGAGGCAAATCCATTTTTTTTTAATGTATTTCTTTTTTGTTAATGTAATAATAAATTATTTTAGTGATATATTATGTGATATATTTTTTTTGTGATATATTTTTTTTATGAGATACTTTTTTGTGATATATTTTTTAGTTATTACGAATTTTAATACAAAATGCAAAATACAGAAATATAAATTGAACATTAATACTACAATTTTAATACAAAACGACAAATTACATAATACAAAATACAAATTACAAAATACAATAAAAAACTGAAATATAAATTAGACATTAATACATCGAAATTTAATATTCTCCCAAATCACTTCTTCCACTTCCTCCAGTGTTACGAAAATATTGTTGGAAAGTGTCGGACTGACTCTCGAATTGAGTTTGATTTGCAATTGTAGCAAATCCCGTTCGATATTTTTCTAGTAATGATTTGCATAACATTCATACGAGCTCGGAAAATTAGTGAATATGATTAATTTGTAATTTTTATTTTAGCATTGCGTTGTGTTTTTTATTTCCATTGTGGTGTATTATATTTCTTATTTTCTTTAGTATTACTATGTAATTGTGACGTGTTATGTTATTGTATTTTAGTATTTTTTTTTATTATGAATCATTGTTTTTTATTTTTTAATTAAATATAAGAAATTTTAATTTATTTAATTTTTAAATAAATAAATAAAAATATTAATTATAATTTTAATTATATACAAATATAAGAAAATTAAATGATTATGTGATTAAATTGAGAATATTCTAAGAGAATATTCTTTTTGAGTAAGGATTTGAGTTTGATGGTTGGGGATGGTTCATGGTTTTACTAATGAGAGGCAAATTTGATGGCAAATTTGGGGGTAGGAGGCAAATTTGCCTCTTAACCATTGGGAATGCTCTTACTTCTCGCATCAACGAATCAGAACATATGAAATTAAAAAAAAAAAAAAAGAAAGAAAAGGACAACATCAAAATTTTGAACATGATTGATGCTTGTTGACCGTGTGTACTGTGCATACAGCGCATGTGCAAAACAAGGTTATCAAGATTGGTATGAGCATGGGACTTTCCTTCTGGAGTCCCGTGTTCGATTCCCCCTCCCCCCATTCCCCAATAAGTAAGTGGCCTCCACTCTGGAGGTCCCAGGTTCGCCTCCTTACGAGGAGTTTGTGGAGAACCTGTATTATCAGTTCAGCCCATAGATGGGTACCCCTTATGCAGGGGAGCTTGTGCCAACAGGGGATCATTCTGAAGATGCGAGGACGTCTATGGCAAGGAGGCTATCCCAAGCAGACTACCAGACGGCGCAGGAACGTCTACGAGCGATTTCTAGAGCGGCAAGTATCACTATGATAGATTCCAATATAGGAATTTGTAATAGGTAGGGCAATAGATCTGTAATAGGTTTCACAGGAGTTTGTAACACGATGACAATTGCCTTAAATGATATAATACAAGTTATTCTAAAAAAAAAAAAAAAAGATTCCTTTTTTTTTTTTTGAGAAAAGACAACTTTGAAAAAAATAATGCTTTTGGTAGGTGAACATAATAACTACCCTTGACGAATCCTTACACTACTACTACTACTGCTACAGATTGTCTCTTATTCATCTGAGCAACAGCTTCTTACAATCAAAATATGACCATCTCTACCCTCCTCAACACAATTGCTAAACGGTAAGTTCTTCATTACTCAAAATCATATGCTGCTTCATAATTTCATCTCAATTATCTCCCACTCCCTCTATCTAAGTAAGTTTGTCCGTCCCATCAAACTTTTTATGGTCAACTAACGCTAACTTTGACCATACGCTGATCTCAATCTAATGATCAATTTTCAAAATTTCACTAGAATGATTAAAGCAACATCAATGTTTGACCAAAGTTCATTTATGTTGACAATAAAAATTCAAATGAGACGAACTTTCTGAGACGGAGGGAGTACTATATGATTTTCACTTCATTGCCCTGCCCAGGCTGGGAGGAAAAACTGCATTAATAACTGGAGGCGCAAGCGGAATCGGTGCAGCAACTGCGAGGCTATTCGTTCAACACGGTGCCAAAGTCATTATCGCAGATACCCAAAATGCCCCCGGCCTCGCCTTAGTCAACGACATTGACCCGTCCGAGGAGTCGATTTCTTTTCTTCATTGTGATGTAACTCAAGAATCTGATGTCGAAAATGCTGTCGACACTCTTGTTAGTAAACATGGTAAGCTCGATATCATGTTTGCAAATGCAGGAATTTGTGGTAAAATGACTAAAAGCATCCTCGATGAAGATTCAGACAACATTAAAAACTTGTTTGGTGTTCATGCTTTCGGGACCTTCTTTTGTGCTAAACATGCTGCTAGGGTTATGATCCCGGCTAAAACAGGTACCTACTTCTCCCCCGTCCCATTTCAAATTGCAAAATTTGCTATTTTGTTTGTCCCACTTGAAATCGGAAAATCTTAAAATGGAAAGATTATCTACTCCCTCCGTCCCATAACAAAGTACCCAGTTTGTCATTTTGATTGTCCCATTAAAAAGTACTCTCTCCGTCCCAGAGTATATGTCCAACCTCCCATTTACACGGAGATTAAGAAACGGTGGAAGTGATGTAAGTGTTGTGAATATAAAAGTAAATTATGAGAGAATGAGTGGAGTGAATAGTAAGTTGATTGGTGTTGTGAGTATAAAAGTAAAGCAGGAGAGAGAATGGGTAGGAGGAATAGTAAAGATTCTTTGCCGTTTTAAGAAGTTGACATGTACTCTGGACGGACTACAAAAGAAATGTGGACATTTACTGTGGGAAGGAGGGAGTACCAATTACCCAAAATGAAAAGATTCACTCTAGTTTCTCTCTCCTTTCCACTAACAATAATTATCCACCCACTATTCCCTAACCCACTTTCTCTCTCACAAAATATATTTTTCCAATATCTTTCCTTCGAGCAATGCTAGGGGTACAAAATAAGTTCACAAAATCTTGCTAACAAAATGAGGTGACGATATTTTATTGGTTGAATCGATAATAGACCCACTACACTCTAATTAAAAACACCAATAACATTATTACACTTAGAATTTTGTAATGGGACCATTTATCACACTCACATAAACTAACCAACTATTTACACTCATAACACACAATTTTTTTTAACGTTTACTTAATTCTCGTGCATAACCTTATTTTTGTAATTTGTTATGAAACGGAGGGAGTATTATTTTCAACGCGACGGCCGCTACTTTGACATTTGGGAATGCTCCACATGCATATACGGCTTCAAAAATGGCTGCAGTTGGGCTTGCTAAGAACTTGGGGGTTGAACTTGGTCAACATGGGATTAAGGTCAACTGTGTTTCGCCATATGGCGTTTCTACCCCTATTTCAAGAAATGCACTTGGAATGAGCAAGGCCAAGCTTGATGACTTGTTTGGAGAAGCGGCTAATTTGAAAGGGGTAGTTTTGGAAGAAGAAGATGTAGCCAATGCGGTGTTGTACCTTGCGAGTGACGAGTCGAAGTACGTCAGCGGGTTGAACCTTGTGCTTGATGGAGGGTACAGTACAACAAACATTGCTCTTTCACATGTCTTTAACAAGTTTTCATCTTGAAGGTGTGGAAAAATCATTAGAATAATATCTTCTTGAAATTTTCTTTAAAATGTTTCTTAATAAATTGAGATAATTGCTCTTATTGTATGGCATGAAATACTATGAGTTATTGGTCATGGAAATACTCCCTCCGTCCCTCTTTAATCTACAAAAAATGTCATTTTGGTTGTCCCACTTTAATCTACAATGTCCCTAAAAGGAAATGTTTTAATATTTTTAAAATAATGGGACCCACTTGTCATACTCACAACAACTATCTACTTACTATTCTTTACCTCACTTTCTCTCTCCCACTCAACTATCTACACTCGCAACACATCAACTTTTTTCACTTTTTCCTTAAATAATGTGTCCAACCCAAAATTTATAAGTTAAAGAGGGACGGAGGGAGTATGTGTTATTGTATGGTACTCCCTCCGTCCCAAAATGATCTTCTCATTTGTCATTTCTCATTGTCCTAAAAAGTTTTCATTTTTACAATTTGGGCTTAAAAGTGGATAGACTCAACATGATTAGTGAAGTAAGGGTTCATGTCCTTAAAAAAAAAAGTTTGAATAGTCAAATGTGAAGATCATTTTGGGACGGAGGGAGTATTTTAGAAGGTTGTTTAATTATTGTTTGTTGATCTTTGTTCTGTCTTTCCATAACCTGTAAGATGTGTTATTGGTCATGGAAACTTGTCATAGTCAAGGTAAGATGGCGCCCTACCCACAACCAAAATTCCTAAGCTGTTTTTTTTTTTTTTTTTTTTTTTTTAATGCAAATACAATTTCATCAATAAATAACAAAATGCATAGATATATTTGTTATAAATGAGAAAAATAAAGGGAATGCATGAATATTGTATTCAAGATCTTAAAAAGTTTTATAGTTAAAATACAACTAATAACATGCTTGAATATATTTGTTATCCATTTTTATACTTATAACTTTGTACGTAATGATAAATGAAAATTAAGTAATGCTAAAAAATAAATAAAGATCACTTTTATTTAAACCATCTCCCGTAGTTTGGTGGAAAATTGCACCATCCTTCTAAAATGGTGCAATTTAAGCACCAAACCTTAATCATCATCTCCAACCATCATGCCTCAAAATTTGCACCAAAAAACATACTGTATTGTTTGAATATTCCTTATTACCTTATTTTCCTATTTTTTTTTTCTATTAATTAGTATTATTTAAATGACAATATATGCATATTTCAATCTAAAAATATATTAATATTTAACTCATACTGTAGTAATTAAAAATATAAATATGACTAACTTATATAAAATGAAATTTAATTATCGTCAAATGCAAGTTAGACTTAAAAAATATTACGTACTCTCTCCGTCCCAGAGTAAGAGTCCTACTTTCCATTTTGGTACGTCCCAGAGTAAGAGTCCTATTCCTAAAATGGCAAATAATCTTTACTATTCACCCCACTCATTCTCTCTCCTATTTTACTTTTATACTCACAACACCAATCAATTCACTATTCTCTCTCACTCATTCTCTCTCATACTTTACTTGGGCATCTCCATTCATGACATTTAGCCATGGCATGAGATGACATGGACATAGGTGGCAACCATGCCTTCCCCATTCATGACTTTTACAAAAGTCATCCATGACATTTTGCAAAAAATGTTTGCCAGATGACATTTCGGCAAAGAGAGAGAACGAAAATCAAGGAGACAAAGCAAATAAGAAGGTGACACATGTCCTATCCAAAAATTACTTTTTCCAACAAAAATTGCAATTGACATTTAAGAAATAATAAAAATATTATAAAATAGAAAAAATCACCAATATTAATATTTTTTCATTCTCTATAAATAGATATCAATTTTGTATGTTTTGCATGATTTTTAAGAAAAAAAATATATTTAAAAAAAAGTGGTGACATTTAGTATGAATGGAGGTAAAAGTATTTAGAGTTGTTATTATTAGTGATGAATGATGTGGAGGTGAGGTGGAAGAGAGATAAACTTCATGACTCTCATTTTAAGAGTCATGACTGTAAATGCTTTACACTCACAACATTTACATCACTTCCAATATTTATTAATAAGCGTGTAAATGATGGGTAGGACTCTTACTCCGGGACGGAAGGAGTACAATTTAATTTATAGATTAGGTTGTACTATGTACTTTAATTATTTTGTCTTGTAATAAATAATTTTGGTCAAATAAAGAAATTTGATTCGTCTCAAATAGATGTTCATTTTCAAATAAAAATATACTCCCTCCGTCCCGCCGAAAATTGCAAAAAAAAATCATGGCACAAGAATTAAGGGAAAAGTGAAAAAGGTGATGTGTTGTGAGTGTTGATAGTTGAGTGGGAGAGAGAAAGTGGGGTAGAGAATAGTTAGTGGGTTAGTGGATGTGAGTATGAGAAGTGGGACCCACTAATTAAAAAATATTAAAAACTTTCCATTTATGGAATGTGCAATTTCTATGGAACGCCCATTTTGGTAAGTTTTGCAATTTTCGGTGGGACGGAGGGAGTAATTACTTAGGGCTTGTCCGGTGAGGAGGGTTGATAAAGGCGAAACTATTAATTTTTGGGTTGACACGTGTCTTGAGGCACCGTTTTAAAAACGTAGATTTTTCAAAACAGAGTTTTTTTGGGACGCTACTATTTTGAGCGGCTAAAAAAAGACTAAAATTCGTACAAAACTCTACTTAAAAACTATTTATGATACACTTAATTAGCAAAAAATTGATTATTTTTCAATTCATCTTGAACGCACCGCTCTACCAAACAAGCCATTAGTTCATTTTATTATTATACAAGCCATGTGCAAGCTAGTAGTATTATTTTAAAATGCCGACAAGTTTGACGTAAAATATGAAGTGATTTAATTTAAAATGCTATTACATCCGTTTCAGACTATGAATCTTACTTTGGATGTGCACGATTTATAAGGAAACACTAGAAAATAGATAAACATTGCAAGTGAATTGAGGATATAATTGACTAAAATGTTATTCATAATGCAAGTGGGAAAAAAGTTAGCAAGTGTTGGTAATTTTCAATTATAGAAGCATTAGAAAGACAAATTTGTTCAAAACACTATTCCTCATCATTTCTCTTCTTTTATTATTTTTGGAAAGAGACTATACTCTGAACTTACCAAAAGTAAAACATTTTACTTTGGGACGGAGGGAGTACAAAATTTGAATTGAAGTTTGTATCAAATTTGAAAAGAGTGTTAGTGCAGCATTTGAAGTAAAGCATAAACGCTATTATGAAGTTTTAAAGTAGGTTTGGAGTTGCTTTAAAATAAAAAAAATAATAAAATAAAGTAGATTAGTTTTAGGACGGTGGAGAAAGGAGATTTGGACCCTAGGCCCCTGGTCAGATCATAAACCCATAAGGATCCATGGCCAAATCAAAATTCCATCTAACCCCTCCAGCGCTAACCCACTCCCAGCCCAGCCCGTAACCGTCCCTAACCCTCTGAGCCCGTTCCTGCCGCCCAGCCCGTACCTAACCCGACCGTTTGAATAATAAAAACATAATGTGTGGCACCTGGGATTCGAACCTGCAACAAAACTATGGAAACATATATCTTAACCACCGAACCAACCCAAAGTTTGATAAATATTTTGCAATATGTTCTATTAGTATCTTCGCATGGGCGAAACTAAATGAAAAAAAATATGAGATTCTCAACCAATTAATAAAATTCTTGATTATTCCAAAAAACATCAATTTTTTGTAAAATAAAAATTAGACAAATGAAAAATATGATTACAAAATATAAAGTATCTAAATATTTTATTAGAAAAAAAAATATGAAAAACCTAAAAGATAAATTAAATTATAATTGTGCAATTTCGTATTTGAATATTTTTTTCATATATTTTTTATTATTATCCTCCAGTAAAATCACTTATTTACATAAATGACACCATTTAAGTTCTTTATTTACTGAAATACCAACCTAGGCATTTATTTATAGAATTGTCATTTCACTCATCACATACTTAAGGTATAAGACTAAAATTGCTCTTATACCTAAGGTATAAGACTACAATTGCCTTATACCTAAGGTATAAGACTAAAATTAATCTTATACCTAAGGTATAAGACTACAATTGCTCTTATACCTAAGGTATATGTGACGCCCCCAAATAATCGATCCATATTGTATATATATGCTTGACAATTTTTTATATGTGTGCATTAGCGGATAACTTGGTTTTGCATTTTTATGAATTATGTTATTATTGTAAATATAGTAATTTAATAATTAGTTCAACTTATTTTGAGACGGATGGAGTAACTTTATAAATATAACTCAACATAAACATTTAATAATTACTGCAACTTATTTTAGGACGGAAAGAGCGACTTTTTAAATATAATTCAATATAAAAAGGTAATACTTAGTGCAACTCATTTTGGGACGGATGGAATAATTTTATTAAATATAACAATTCATTTAACTTGTATATTAGGTCAGAATGGGTTGACTGAAACTAAAGTACTCCTATTTTTTTTTTTTTTATCAAGAGACAATGCTTCTCAATTTATATATTGTAATGGAGGGTATAATTGTAATCTGCGCAAAATAAAAGATTATGATAAAGAAGAGAAAATAAATAAGATAAAGAAATGAGAATGGTTTCCAGCAAGCAAATAGCGAAGCATGAGGTGTGGGAATGTCAATCAAATTTTTGCCTGATGACTCACCCGAATTTTAATCAAGTATCCAGCTCTTACACCCTTGATATAGGGTTGTGCAGAAAAAAACAGAACTGGACCGGACCAATAAAAACCGGACCGGTTTAATAGTGTTGGTCTGGTTCTGGTCCTAAATTTCCATAAAACCGATTTATTGGTTCGGTTCCGGTTTTGATAAATATTTTTACGGTTCTGGACCGGACCGGACCAATCATAATCATAACGTATATAAATATTATAGATATATTTATTACAGTATTGCTAATTTATGCGTAAAGCAGTTCCCAATTATTTATGCTTTTAAGTCCTGTCTTTTTGCAAGCAAAAGTCCCAACTCTGGGATCTGTTGTTGACATCACACCTATGGCTTGCTAATTTGTTTGCTTTATAAATTTGGGATACATGAGTTGTTGTCGTCTAAATTTATGGCATCAAGTAATTTATAAATGGTTAAGAGCGGGATAATTTTTCTGAGTCATGTTTTTTGAGGTGTATTTGGTAAGATAAACATACTGACTGTTTTACTTTTTTCT
This sequence comes from Campanula takesimana, assembly GCA_026119855.1. Taxonomy (NCBI): domain Eukaryota; kingdom Viridiplantae; phylum Streptophyta; class Magnoliopsida; order Asterales; family Campanulaceae; genus Campanula; species Campanula takesimana. The sequence goes on along the minus strand of JAOWBW010001876.1, from coordinate 28,713 downwards.
TTCTTGTTGTGTGTATGCAGTTACTGTGGTGAAGACTTGAAGGAGGCAGATTGTGGTTGATTCAAGAATGTTATGTTTTGATGTGTATAGATGTATTTTCTTGAGGGAAAAAATTGTGTCTAAGTAGAACCGGAGAACCGGACCGGAACCAGACCAATAGGACCGGACCAATTACATCGGTTTTGAAATGTATTGGTTTGGTTCTAGTTCTAAATTTTTACAGAACCGTATAATTGGTCCGGTTCCGGTTTTGTAAAATTTTAAAAAAAACCGGACCGGACCGGACCGTGAACACCCCTACTTGATAGCTCCTTCACTTAAAAGAAAATAAAAGAGAAAGAAAAGATGGCTTCTTGCTAGGAATGTTTGGAGAGCAAGTGTGATTGCCTATTGTATATTTGAATGTGTATTTTGTGCATATTATGTGCTCTGTTTGTATATTCCTTGCTCTTGGTGCTGGTCTAGGCGAATAACAGGTTATGAACTTTGTTAATTTAAAAAGATGGGTTGTAATGGGTTTAGTTGGATTATGCATAATTTGGTAAGTTAGTTTTTGATTTGAAGTTAGTATATGTATATTGAGCAATTTGAAATAAATTAATGGCTGATTTGGTAGACCTCAATGGGAGGAATGCTGCTGATATTTCGGAGAGGTTGAAGAAAGCAATTTCCAAAATTTGAAATTTTGGTCCTTCTGATTTTCCAGAATTTGTATTTGGTCACTGTATTGGAGGAATTCCTTTTCAGTCTCTGTATTTGTAAACATGCCTGTTTGGTTCCCGTAATTATATAAATTTCAGAATGGTCCATGCGTTTGAAAACTGTACAGATCGATCCTTGTAATGTTAGGAGAACTCGTCAAAGTATTGTAGCTCATAACTTATTCGTTTTAAATCGGAATTAGATGATTTTTTTGTCCAACTTGATTAACTTTTCGAGAGCTTTTAGATGGATTAGGTTTCAAAGTCATAATGATTGTAGTTTATTTTCAGAATGTCTATTTTCGCAGCGGTCCGTTGTAGATGAATTTAAAAGTCTGTTGAGTATAGAAAATTCATAATTAAATCATTCGGACTCGGAATCGAATGATTTTTGGGTCTAAACTCATTAGCTTTTAAAGAACTTTCCATTGAAGTTGTTTTCTGGTACCAAAATGCTATAGTTTATTGTCAGGTTTAAAATGTTTGTGGCTGCGTTTATGATATGTCTTAAAAAAATGATTTGTCTTTGTTTGTTTCATAATTTATTCACTTGAATTCGGAATTTGACGGTTCTTGAGTCTAAGGTGATTGTTTTCAGAGTACGTTCCATATATGATAGTTAAGAATGTATAGCTGCAGTTATTTTTATAATAACAATATAGTTGTTATAATGTTCTTATAGCTTGTTATGAGTTTATTAATATATATTTGAATACATTTTAATGAGTACTAACTCTTGTACCATTTATGTCTTTGTAATGTTAGATTGAGAAGTTTAAGCTACGTTGAGTACTTTGTTTTGGATTAGCTCGGATTCAAGGTAAGGATCTTGTCAACTTTGTACCCTTTCATTCTTTGGCTTCGGAATTATCGGATTGGTTTGATTTGTTATTCGTGATCGTTTATTGGATCAATTCATTTGGACTCGGTTATTCGTTTTAGCTACTCTGCCATTTACACTTTGAGTATTTGACTTTGAATTCCTCAACAAGAGATGACTTTAACACCGGTTGTTATATTTTGATTCCTAGTCATAGTGTCATTTGCGCAAGTGAAACTATGACGAAGAATCAACTTTGACTTTGGGCATTTGGCCAACTCAAGTGTTTAATGGAATTTGACATCGGAACTTTGATTTGATGTTTGATTCGGTTGTACCCTTTCGGCTCCTCACTTATATACTGGGTGCTTGGGTTTGTTATTGCTATTCGTTCTTGGTTGGGTTTCTATACAGTGCCACACCTTTGTGTTGGCAAGTTTCTTACTGGGCAATTTGTGCTCACCCTTTCTGCTCCCCATTTCCCTTCTAGGTGGAGTATAGCTGAGATCGTGTTCCTTTCACTGTAGAGTTGTGAAGCTAGAGTGAAATGCTATGTCTTTTAGATATTTGTATTTTGCTATTGGTAGATAACCAATGTAAAGGAATTACAGTTTTAGAATTTGTAAATATTTGAGATTGTTCAAGGTTTGTGTTTTTGGTCAGAGGATAGTTGCTCTGATGTACTCGATTTGAGTTTGTGCATTTTAAAATTTTGGTTTGTCTATGAGATGAGGAAAAATTTAGTTCTCATTTTGGAGTTTCAATTGAGATTCGGTTTTCGTTCGTCACTCCTCAAGGTCTGTGCAATGTCAGATTTTGGGGCGTGACAGTATAAGACTACAATTACCTTATACCTAAGGTATAAGACTAAAATTGCTCTCACATAAGGTATAAGAGTAAAAAAAATCACATTTTTCAAATTTTCTAAAAAAACATAAAAAAGTCTCATATTTTGTTTTTATTCCGCTCATATACTTAGGTATAAGACAAGAATTAATCTTATACCTAAGGTATAAGAGTTATTTAATTATTTTTTAATAATTTAATAATTTTTCACATTATAAAAAATCATTCTCATATATTTTTAATATTAACTCTTATACCAAAAGTATAAGACTAGTTCTTCTCTTATACTTTAGATATGAGAGTAATTATTTTCACATTTCCCCCCCTTTAAAAAAAATTTATATACCTAAAATATAAGGCTAGAGTTAATCTTATACTTAAGGTGTAGGAGTACAAAATTCCACAATCTTCACCTTATTTTACATAATCATAAAAAAGTTTCATATTTTCAGTATATAATAGACTTCATTGGTGTCATTTATGTATATAAATGCCTTAACAGAAGGGTAATGATTAAAAAAAATATAAAAGTTTCTAAAATTAATACTATATTACGCAATTATAATTTAATTTATTTTTTAGATCTTTCGTATTATTTATATATATATATATATTTGTTCACAAAATATGATTTTTTTTGAATATTTAAGATTTTCATTAATTGATTATAAAATCTCTATTTTTGTAATTTAGTTTCATCCAGACTAGTGATAGTAATAATAGATATTGCAAAATGTGAAACAAGTAGTGAACTGGGTTAGTGGTTAAGACATGGTTGTCCAAAAAAAGTCTTATGTTCGAGTTTTGTAGGCTACATTTTTTGTTTTTAATTAAAACGGGCGGATTGTTAGTGGGTTCTGGATCTGGGGCGGGTGGGTTGCATGTGGCATCTGGATCCGTAGAAGGTCGGGGCATCGGGCCTGGGTGGTCAAATGGGCAGCCTGAGTGATGGGTTTTCGGGCTTTTATGGAATTTTGATTTGGATATTGGGTGGAGGTGGACTTTTGAATCTCAGGTAGACTTTTATGGAGAAAAGATATGGGAGAAGGGGCTCATGGAATTTTGCCGTGGAGGAGGTGCCAATTAAGTAGTACTACCAAAGCATAATCCAATTTCAGATTCCCTACACTATTGGAACTCTACAACGACAAAACAACAAAAACATTTTTAACAAATCTCTCTCTCTTTTGTGTGTGTGTGTGTGTGTGTTTTCCATTATATAAATCGTGTATCTCTCATATAAAACACATTTTTCCTAACGTTATGCAAAACTAGTTTTTAAAGTAATTGACGCTTGTCGGTAATAATTTTGTAAATGAATGACACACACGTATTTGCATCGTAAATATCAGTGCTAAAGTTACAAAGTGTAAATCATTCATAGTGGCGATTATAAACAATTAAATTAACACTTTTAACAATTGCCAATGTTAATGTTACAAAGTGCTAGTTATTTTTACTTGCATTTATAAACATTGAAACTGACATTATTATAAGGTGTCAGTGTTGGTGTTAAAAATTGTCAGTCATTTAATCATTTATACTGGCATTCATAAGCATTGACACTAGTACTTTTGATAATTGTTAGTGGTAGTGCTAAAAAGTAGCAAACATTTAGAAACATTGAAGCTGTTTTTACTAAGTGCCAGTAATATAGTGTTAAGAAGTACTAGTTTTTTTTATTGGTCTGAACCACCAGTATCCAAACACCCCATTGAATGCCGACTAATCTGGTTCGAGCCGGTAGGACCACAAGGGCGGCAACAGTTATTTAACATTTCTGCATTCACAGTGCTTGAACCGAAGACCTCTGGTTAAGATAGAACACCCCCTTACCAGGTGATCTAGGTGCTTGTTGGTATTAAGAAGTACTAGTACGTGTATTAAAGAGTGCCAATATAAGTGTTAAAGAGTGCAGTTGTATGTTAATAATCTCAGCGTGTTCAAAGTTTCAGTTATTTACAAAATTATCACCACGCGGCGCACTTTTATAACAAATGACAGTTATTTATAAAAATGTAACGACCTATTTTAAAACAACTACAACAAAATTGTCACCATACAATTTAATAACACATTTTTTCTAATGTATGAAAAAAAAAGAGCATTTTTCTATAGATATTCACAATCCCTATAGCCACACTCTCATGAACTTGAAGAGCCACTTTATTATAAATGGTAGACTACATTATAAGACAAACTCCAACCAGTCAAGAGACGATGATCCCTGCCGGCAGTTGTCACACATTAATTAAGGGAGAAAGTGTTTTGATAAAATATATCGTCATTACTTACGGTTGAGCCGTTTATCATAGTAAATCAACATCACCCTCGGTGAACGCTAGGGTTCGATACCTCTAGTCGCCTTTTTCTGGCATGGACGTCGTAAAAAAATATTTGAAAAACAAAATTTTGATTATGATAAGTGCCATAATTTTAATTCAATTAATGTACGAGTATAATAAGATACATTACTCATTACGTCTTAATGACAGTCTCATTTTTTTAAAACAATTTTCTATTTTCAAAATTAAATATGAAATCACCGAATTTTTAAAACCTAAAAATAATTTAAAAATATTTGAAAAGTAAAATGAAATAAAACTATTAATATAAGACAAGGGGGCTAATATTAAAGGGAAAGGAGAGCCTCTGCCCATTGAGTTGGGACGACAAGCTGTTGAGACCTCGACTGCCTGGAACATGCTGCTTGATCACCTTTATCAAAAAAACTTTTGATATAAGGGTTTCCATTCACGAAGTCATAGAATTGTGAAATTCCACACATCATACACGTGATCCACTATGTTTGGTCCATCCACTAACTATGGTTTTGATACAGTTGTTGGGACCACGACTACCTCCACCACTCCACATTAGTATGATATTATTTGTGTTGGGCTGGTTCGCACGGATTTATTTTTGGACATCTCCCAAACAGCCTCATACTAATGAAGTGTGTGTACATCTTTATATACTAGACATTTACTCTTTCAATTGCCGATGCGAGACTTGGATCGATAACCCAACACAGATAACATATTCTCCCTTTGTCCCACCTCACTTGAGACTTATTTCCATTTTGGTCCGTCCTACTTCACTTGAGACTCCCCAAAATGGTAATCTTTTTATAATTTTATATTCAATCTACCTCACCCACTCATTCTCTCTCTTCATTTTCAACCATACAATTCATTCAACCAACTTACTATTAACCCCACTCATTCTCTTTCGTCATTTTCTACCACATATTTTCTTTATTTTATTCTTTTTTCTTAGTTATTATGCCCACCTCTTAAGTCTCAAGTGAGGTGGACTGACGGATATACTCCCTTCTTCTCAAAGCAGGTGATACCAAAATTAAATAAGCGTGGATTAGGAAAATATAGTATTCAAAGCAGGTGATACCAAAATTAAATAAGCGTGAATGAAGAAAATATAGTATTCTCTCATTTTCAGAATAAGAGTCCTACTTTCTTAGTACGGTCCAGAGTAAGAGTTCCGTTTCTAAAATGATAAATGATGAAGATTGTTTGGCCAATTTTGCTTTATAATGCTTGCATAATTACAAGAATACCCACACCCACCAAGTTACGTTTTACCCATTTGCATCATGAATACTGTTTTAGCCAATTATATCATCAATTCATTTGCAATATTACCCATTTTTTATTGTTTCGTTAATAAGCATGCAAAACCAAGGTAGTACTTTTACTCTACAACTGAGGAAGTATAGTGATGAGAGTGGAGGAAGTTGGAAGTATGAAATGAGAAAGGACATGAGGTAGAGAATATTTAATGGATTGTTAAGTTGTGAGTATGACAGACGAGTCTACTTAAATAAATAATTAGTAAAAGTTGGGTATTTTGAGTACTTTGATTTATTATAAAATAAACTAAAAGAAAAATAAGTCTCACTTTCTTTTTTCGAATTTTATTGTTTTAAAATGAAAAGGGCAATGCCCATGATTTTATTTATAAATTCGGAAAGTAATAGATGATGGTGGCCTAGTCCTATCCTTCGAATTAAAAGGAGAGGGATGTAATTCCTAACCTCTATGAAAAAAAACAAAAAGAAGCTAAAAAACAAAAAGAAGGAGCTAATGGAAAAAGGGTTAACCCCAGTGGCAGACCTAAGACTTCTTCAGAGGGGTGGAAATCATACGATAAAAAAAATTATTCAAAAATTATTCAATTTTTTTTTCACAATTAAATGACAAATATGCGTAAATACAAATAATCTTGTTATTAACTTTCTAAACATTTTGTTTTACAAATATAAACTAACTAATAAGACAATTGTGAAAAATATTTAGGGATTTTTTCTAATAAAAAATATTCATTTTGGAAAAGATTTTTTCCCACTGAAAATCAATGCTGTGGGATGCCATTATGCTAAACATTTTCCACAATCACTGTGTGCACGGTTAAAAACATATCATAAATAACTATTTTTTTTTTCCAGCTACATTTTTAATTGCAGCTGGTGGACTTGCACCCCCATCACTAATGGTAGGTTCACCCCTGTTTAACTCCATTTTCTACCATGCTTCTTCGGACCACCTTTGAATGACATATGCTTTCGATTAACAGGGGTAAACCCATCATCGAGATCATTGTACTCCTTTTGCTCTGGTTTATACCCCTCTCTTTTATCATGATCCCTAAGAGCTCTAGGTGAGATACACACACCATCCACCATCCACCACCCACCACACCACCAAATTCATTATAAATAGAGTGCAATATCTCAGGTGGAAATAATGCATCAAATTTCGAACCATTTTTTTTCTCTTTTGGATAATGATATGTATAGTGAAAACTCAAAGGGAAAACTCATAGTGAAACACTGTGATCCGTTGGATTGTAATAAATGTTTGTGAGCCCCACTAATAAAAACTCATCAAACGGTTTAAAGTGTGTCACTATGCGTTTTCCCTTTGAGTTTTCCCTATGTGTATCATTGTCCCTTTTCTTTTTTGTGTTCCCAATTACTTGTGTTGGAAATTTGGCATTTGATCAACTTCAAGTGGGTCCCAATTGACTTTGACCTTGATCAATGATTGTATACATATCACTCATTTCGTTTTCAAAATACATGTCGTTTTAAGAGTCAATTTTTCTTCCAAAATATTTGACGTTTTACTATTTTCAAGGAATATTTACTGTTGTATATGCATTTAAATTGCCTAGGAAATTGGATTCTATTAGGGGCACATAAGCCTTTTTGTTATGTATTAACTGCATTTCTTAATATGTGTAAAAAAAGTCTAAAACGACATGTATTTTGAAAAAGATGGAGTATGTTATACAATGAAGTAAATTGGTGTTTCGATAAAAGAGAAATGATGGATTAAATCCATAGTTCTAAGACTTCAAAGATTGACATTTAAGTGCCTTTAATGCTAATGATGAAATAGGTTTGGTTTCTATTCCACATGGGAAAGAGAAGTCAAACCTCCCATTTGGTTGGGAATATAAAATTGCTTTTGTGTGCCATCCAACATAGAATTGGAAAGAGTACTTAAAGTTAGGGATGGCCAAAACCGGTTCCGGGCCCGGTTCCGGTTCGGCATATGGGTAACCCTTAACCGGCCCGCGCTTACCCCGGTTCCGGTTCCGGTTTGGCACAATCCGGTTCCGGTCCCCCCTTTAAAATTATTGAAAAACAAGGGATTTTTGGTCCGGTTCCGGTTCCGGTTCGGTTCGCCATTTATGTGAACCTGAACCGGCCCGGATAACTTACGGTTCCGGTTACTCCGGTTCCGGTTTACTCCCCGGTTTGCTTCGGTTCCGGGCTTTCCGGTCTGGTTTTTCGGTTCCGGTCCGGTTTGGCCATCCCTACTTAAAGTGCCACTTTATAGTCCCTTGTTCAAGTATCATGTTAGGTGGCTTGAACCCCATACCACACACACACGCTCGTCTCGGTTTTGGTCTGGCTCAAGCGTTTGGACGAACGGTTCAAGGTCTATCTTTTTATGTCAGTCAATTTCCTGACTGTATCTGACGGTTCAATCTTTATCTCCTAACATGATTAGAGTACTCAAAATCTATTAGGTTTATCAGTCTGTCTGCTAAACAAACTAATAAATTGATCGACATATACATGTATACAAGGACAATCCTAGCACCATTTAAAACACACGCAATTAATTTGTAATCATAAGATGTTCCCAAAATTCGAAGTCTGTGGTTGTTTTGAGAAGTAGAATTCAGGCGAATTGGGACATCAGTCGCAAGTGGATCTGTACCTATTTGTGCGAGATTTATTGGTGCGTTTTATGTGATCGTTTTATCCTAGGAGGAATTTGCTGCAACCCTCAGCCGCATCTGTATGGGGAAATATCTCTTAAGAGAGTCTGGTTCAGGCGACTCAATCTAATTTGATAAGTTTCTAACTCTCTTTATTGTTTCTGTTTTTTGTGGTTCACGTTCTTGCTGGTACGTTTATGCTATTGGCTTAATATGGTATTACTAGTAGCGAAGCCAGGAATTTAGTGGAAGAGGGCCGAATTTATGATAGTGTTTTCTTTTCTAAATTTAAGGGGGGTTAAAATAGCAAAAGTTAATATTTTATAGTAAAATTCTTATTTTTCTAAACTTTAAAGAGGTAAAAATGACACAACTTCAAAATCAAGGGGGTCGGATGGCCCCCATCTCCTAAAGGTGGCTTGGCCACTGGGTATTACTATCCGTTGAATGTTTACCTCTTGATTAATTCCAACAACTTGATGGCAGGTTTTTTGAAGTAGATGAAACAAAGTTTGAACCAGCGAAAGTGTTTGTGAACTAAGGGTACGTTAAATTATTTAGGAATTGATTTGCGAACATCAAGAGAAACGTAATCTAGAAATTGTGGGTTTGTCCACTTATAATCTCGGTTCAATCCCGATTGTTATAGCATTGTTTTATAAGTTTGGAGTTGAGATCTCCTGTATCACTTTTGTGTGTCACTCCATGTACCACTTGTAATCCAATAGTTCACATGTGTTGTGGAATAAGCCCTCCCAACACCCAAGCAAATCGCAAGAATCACCGCACCACAAACAAGCACAAAAAATATAAAGCAAAGCAAAAGTGAAGGAATAGAATTAGGGTTAAATTCATGGTCTGCCTTTTTATTGACCGACATCTCAATATATATACAAAGAGACCTATTCTAAACTCAGTAAGTAAAGGATAATAAAGGAAAAATATAATAGCCTAAAATAAACGATCACGCCAATTCCGCAGCCTTGGCGTTCCCGTGTCTGCACCCTCACACCCTCCCTCAAGTTGGAGCGTGAGGATTGAGAATGCCCAACTTGCCAAGAAGAGTGTCAAATTGTTTCTTGCCGAGAGCTTTAGTAAAGATATCCGCAAGTTGAGAAGAAGTAGGAACGTAAGCAGGAGAAATAAGGCCATCATTAATGGCATCACGGACGAAGTGACAGTCAATTTCAATATGCTTCGTCCATTCATGAAACACTGGGTTTTTTGCAATATATAAAGTGGTTGAAAGGGTTACTGTTAAGCTTGGGGGTACATCACCCCAAATCCGTTGACGTATTTTGTGATAGTCACATGTAAGAGCAGCGAGAGATCGATATTCTGCTTCGGCAGAAGAACGAGATACAGTCGACTGTTTCTTTGTCTTCCAGGAGATAGGAGAATTACCGAGAAATACTAACCATCCTGTAAGAGAGCGACGAGTAACTGGGCAAGCGGCCCAATCCGAATCACACCATCCAGTGAGACGGAGATCACTATCAGAACGAAGAAGAATGCCTTGACTCGGGCTACCCTTAAGGTAGCGAACCACCCGTAGAGCAGCGTCCCAATGTTCTTGGCGTGGTTCTTTCAAAAACTGGGACAGAATGTGAACAGAGTAAGCCAAATCTGGTCGGGTGACGGCAAGATAGATGAGATGCCCAACAAGACGCCGGTAACGCTCTGGATCTGGTAGAAGAGTGCCGATAGCAACACCAAGCTTGTGATTGGGCTCGAGAGGAAAACTAGCAGGCTTGGCGCCAAGAAGACCAGCTTCAGAGATAATATCCAAAGCGTACTTACGCTGACACAGAAAGAGCCCGGAAGCACTACGAGCCACCTCAAGACCAAGAAAATATTGCAGCGGACCAAGATCTTTCATTTTGAAACAATCGCTGAGATAGCGCTTAAAAATGGTCAAAGAAGCGGAATCATTCCCTGAAACGATAAGGTCATCAACATACACAAGAACATTCATTTGTATTTCCCCTTTGGTGAATGTAAAAAGCGAATAGTCAGAGTAAGATTGTAGAAAACCATAATCCTTCAGAGCAGCAACCAACTTGGCAAACTAACAAGGAGGCGCCTGTTTCAGGCCATAGAGAGATTTACGCAAACGGCACACCATATTGGGATTGGGAGCAACAAACCCCGGAGGAAGTCTCATATAAACTTCTTCCTTAAGATCACCGTGCAAGAACGCATTATGGACATCCATTTGATGAAGTTCCCAATTTTTAGAGGCAGCAATAGCGAGGAAGGCTCGAACAGTGACCATCTTAGCAACAGGGGAAAACGTCTCAGTGTAGTCAATACCTTCTTTTTGATGATTGCCAAGAACCACTAACCGAGATTTCAAACGTTCGAGAACACCCGCAGAGTTATATTTATGCTTGTAGACCCATTGACTGCCCAAAGCACGTTTCCCAGGAGGGAGAACCTCTATAGTCCATGTACCATTATCCTCAAGAGCACGAATTTCCTCTTGCATAGATTGTTTCCAACCATCATGAGTCATAGCCTCCTTAAAGGATTGCAGCTCTTTAGTCGAAGTAAGAGCTGCAAGGAACTTTCGGTATTTCACAGAAAAACTATCACAGTTTATATAGTGAGCTATAGGATAAGGGGTACCTGAAGAACCTTGTGGAAGAGGGGAGGCGGAGGATGGACGAGGAGGAAAAACCGTGTTGGTAATAAAATCGCGAAGACGAACTGAAGGTGTCTTGTCTCGCATGCCTCTACCCAGGGCTACTGATACAGTAGGTTCGGATGTAGTAGGAGCAGAATTAGAAGCAGGAGCAGTAGTTGAGGTAGCAACATCAGAGGAGACATCTCTCTCAGCATCAAGTAATACTATGTCTGTAGACGAGGGGGGGGGGGTGGCGGAACCAGATCTGAGTCCATAGGGTCAATAGGATCAAACAATGTATCCGCAGAAGTGTCAGCTACGTAAGGGGTGACTTGTGGGAACACGTTGGGATCACTAAATGGAAAGACATCCTTAAAAAATTTCACATCCCTAGAAACAAAGAACTCCTTGGAATCGAGATCAAAAAGCTTCCACCCTTTCTTACCGTAAGGGTACCCCAAGAAAACACATTTTCGAGTCCGACTAGCGAACTTGTCCCCCTTGGTGCGTTGATTATGAGCAAAACACAGAGAACCAAAAACCTTAATGTTACTGTAAGGCAGAGGTTTTCCAAACATTTAATAAAAGGGACAGAGTTCGATTTATCAGATAAGTTGCAGTAAGAATAATTTCACCCCAAAAGAATATGGGAAGATGCGCATGAAATCGTAAAGCCCTACCAACATTCAAAATGTGACGATGCTTCCGTTCAACGCACCCATTTTGTTGGGGGGTAACCACACACGAGGTTTGAAATTGAATACCATTGGAAAAGAAATAATCAAGCATGCAATTAAATTCGGTCCCATTGTCAGTTTGAACAAAACGAATTTTTTGAGAGAACTGGCGATCAACCATTGCAATAAAAGCCATAAACATACGAAAAACTTAGGTTTTATCAACTAATAAATAAACCCAAACGGCACGGGAGTAATCGTCAACTATTGTTAAAAAATAACGAGCACCACAAGAGGAAACATGTCTGTAAGCACCCCACAAGTCACAATGTATTTTTTCAAAAATCCTAGTAGATTTATACTCACTAACAGGAAACGGATCTCTAGTGTGTTTGGCTCGAAAACAGACCTCGCAAGGCTTTCTCAGTGTACCAGAAGAGGAATTAACAGACGGAAGAAGCTTTACCACTTTATCTGAAGGATGACCCATGCGATAATGCCACAGCTCCATCTCACTAGTTACACTGTTGACTGAAACATGTTGCATCGTGGTTTCTCCTCCAAAGTAGTAGAGTCCATCCCGCCTAACACCCGTTCCAATCAGGTTCCTCGACTGGTCCTGTATAGCACATAAAGTTGAATTAAACTGGACAGTACATTTCATATGAGCAGTTAACTTTGAAACCGAAAGAAGATTGCAATTTAATTTTGGAACAAAAAGAACATTATGGAGAGTGATTGTGGCCGTTAAACGGACAGAACCCTCCCTGTTTGCGAAAACTGTATCACCATTAGGAAGCCCTACGGGACAAGGACTGATAGTCTGAGACTAAAGAAATAGAGACTCATCACCGGAAACATGATTCGAGGCACCGGTATTAATGATCCATAGAGAAACGACAGACTTACCACTGAGCCTATCACTGGAGATGTGGGTATTACCAATTAGACCAGCAAGAGCTTTCCACTGATCGGTGGAGAACACATGAGGAGAGCTAGAAGAGGAATTGCGCCCTCCAACTGCAGCGGCGCCAACACTAACACCGACAGGAGGCAGAGAATCACGATCGGCAGGAGTCGAAGTGACATTAGTACGAACTGAATCACGACCACGCCCAACCTGAGTGCGGCCACTACCACGAGAATTATTCCTGCTACGTTTTTCCCACCAATCCGGATAGCCAAGGAGCTCAAAACAAGAACTGGCCTTGTGCCCATTTTTCTTACAATGGGTACACACAATTTGAGATTTATCAGGCCTATCACGACCGCGACCGGAACCAGTACGCAGAGCAAAACTAACCACATCAGGGGCTTCATCAATAATAGGTTTGGCTAGTCGAACCCTTTCATCTTGAGCCACCAATTGATAGGCACGGTCAAGAGTTGGCAAATGATCCTGAGATAAGATATTAGTACGGAGAGCAGCATAATAATCAGAATTTAAACCCATAAGAAATTCATGAAGCATGCCGGTGGATCTACGCTCCGCGTGTTTTTGTCCCGCCGTACAGTTAGTGCAACAAGCGCACTCAATCAAAGGTTTGTGATTGTGAAGTTCTTCCCACAAACCCATTAACTTACCAAAATATGTAGCAACTGGCATGGTTTTGGTTTGCTCACAGCGTGCAATGGAAGTTTTCAATTGTTGAATACGAGGGCCATCAACCACAGAATAACGAGACTTCAGGGAATCCCACAAGCGTTTAGCATCCCTATTTTTAGGAAGGGTGCTTTTGACAGCGGGATCAATTGTATTCATGATCCATGAGACAAGCATGGCATGAATGGTATTCCAGTCAGAATCTGTGCAAGGAGGAACTTCCCGAGGAATAGAGCCATCGAGAAATCCAAACTTACGACGAGCTTCGAGAGCGGTTTTCACATCTCCAGACCAGTCGTCACAGTTGTCACCGCGAAAGAGAGTAAGTGTGATGAAATCTCCTGGCCTATCTTGAGGACCGAGATAAAACAGAGAATTAAATTTGATCTTCGTCGGAGGTGCTGGAGCGGTGTTGTCACCAGAATTATCTGCGCCGTCGACCATAATTTAGACTTGCGTATATTCACGAAAGATCTGATACCATGAAGGAATAGAATTAGGGTTAAATTCATGGTCTGCCTTTTTATTGATCGACATCTCAATATATATACAAAGAGACCTATTCTAAACTCAGTAAGTAAAGGATAATAAAGGAAAAATATAATAGCCTAAAATAAACGATCACGCCAATTCCGCAGCCTTGGCGTTCCCGTGTCTGCACCCTCACAAAAAGACAAAAGAACACAAGAAATTGTTTACCCAATTCGTCAATATGTTTGACTACGTCTGGGGGCACTACCAAGCCAGGATCTTGCACTATAACATGTTAAATCTGAGTTACAATGAGTATGGGGGCGGAATATTTCTTATATATACATCCTAGAATAAGACCTAAACCTAAACATAAGAGAAAACCCGAAAATACTGCTATTCCCCGAATTCAGATCGGGGGCACCGAGCGCCCACCTGGGTTCATGCAAGCGCCCGCCTGAATTAGCTTTTCAGAAACCGCGAGCCCACTGCCTACATGAGCGCCCTCCTGGTCAGTAGCAGGCGCCTGCTCGCTCCCGCAGTCGATTTTCTTCTCTTCGTTTCTTTGAACGATCTCTATTCCAACAATCTCCTACCCAGAGATAAACCGCGTATATCAGCCCCGTATCCGTCTTCAACTCATCCTTAGTGCCATAGTGCTCACCTCGATCATGGTAGTGCCTTCCTCCTCTCATATTCTCCAATCCCAATTGAAGCTATGCATAGCTTCAACTTTTCAAGATTTACCACCTTGGTCAACATGTCAGCCGGGTTCTCTGATCCCAAAATCTTCTCCAGCCTTAAGATCTTCCTTTACAAGAGATGCCTGATGTAATGAAACCTCAGCTCGATGTGCTTCGTCCTAGAATGAAACGCCGGATTCCTTGCTAGATGAATTTCACTCTGACTGTCACTGTAGGGAGCATTACCACTTCGCGTCTTCCCAAGTTCACCCAAGAAGTTCTGCAACCATACCATCTCTTTACTTGCCTCTGTCACTGCCACATATTCTGCTTCTGCAGTCGACTGAGCCACGATATTTTGCAATTTAGAAGCCCAGGAGATTGCCGTACTACCCAATGTGAAAACACAACCCGTAGTACTTCTCCTCTTATCAAGATCACTTGATGCCAAATCCCATCAACATAACCCGCTAACACGACATCCTTGCTTGAGAAACATAGAGCCTTACCAGCAGTAACCTTTAAGTAACGAAAGATCCATTTAACCGCTTCCCAATGTTGCTTCCCTGGATTGCCTATGTACCGGCTGACTACTCCCACCGCATGTGCAATGTCCGGCCTTGTACACACCATGGCATACATTAGACTCCCCACTGCCGAAGCATATGGAGTCCTTTCCATCTTGTCACGCTCCTCCTTGTCCTTAGGTGAGTCCTTCTCTTATAGCTTAAAGTGCATACCTAATGGTGTACCCGTTGGCTTTGCCTCTTCCATGCAAAATCTTGACAAGACCTTCTCGACGTACTCTGCTTGTGAAATAACCAACTTACCCGACTCCCTATCCCGGTCAATCCGCATGCCCAAGATTTTTCTGGCCTCCCCCAAATCCTTCATCTCGAACCGCTTTGACAACTATGCCTTTAATCTGTTTACCTCTCTACTACTAGAGCCCGCTATTAGCATGTCATCCACATATAATAGCAAGATTATGTACCCGTTGTCAGTGTTCTTGAAGTAGCAACAATGATCCGCCTCATATCTGATAAAATCGATGCCATGCATGAATCCATCAAACTTTCTGTACCACTGCCTAGGAGCTTGTTTAAGGTCATACAAGCTCTTAGTCAACCTGCAAACCAATTCCTCATTACCCTTTGACAAGAATCCCTCTGGTTGTACCATGTAAATTTCTTCCTCTAAATCCCTATGAAGAAAGGCCGTCTTTACATCAATTTGTTCCAGCAACAAGTTATCTGCTACTACTATCCCCAGAACCATTTTGATAGTGGTCATCTTCACAACAGGAGTGAAGACCTCGGTGTAGTCAATACCATACTTTTGCTGAAACCCTTTTACAACCAACCTTGCCTTGTAACGCTTACTGCCGTTTGCTTCCTCCTTGATCCTGTAAACCCACTTGTTATGCAATGCCTTCTTCCCCTTAGGCAGTTTAATCAACTCCCAAGTTTTATTGGCCTTCAATGAGTCTATCTCATCATTCATCGCAGCTTTCCACTTATCACAAAGTGCACTACGAACAGCCTCCGCATAACACTCCGGTTCACCACTATCTGTTAACAACAAATAGTAATTCGAAGGAGAATACCTATCAGGAGATCCACGCAATCTGCTGGATCTGCGCAGCAGAATATCCGGTTCTGGAGTATGTGGTTCATCTTCAGTGACCCCTGATCTTGGTAATCATGAACCGTCCTGCTCCCACCTGAGTCTGGAATATCTACCTCAACAACCTCTGGTTCCGAACTAATCCCATCAGATGCCCCTTTTCTGTCCTTGTACAAAACCTGTTCATAGAATATGACATCCCGACTACGAATAACCTTATGATTTTGGTCATCCCAAAACTTATACCCGAAGTCAGCCCCACCATAACCAATAAACGTACACTTTACAGATTTAGCATCTAATTTAGTTCTATCAGCAGAATCAATATGAACATATGAAACACAGCCAAATATGCGAAGAAAGGACAAATTTACCTTCTTACCACTCCATGCTTCCTCTGGAATTTCATTCCCCAATGGTACCGATGGTCCCCTATTGATCAAGAAAGCTGCCGTGTCAACTGCATATGCCCAGAACGTCTTCGGAAGTCCACACTTCAACCTCATACTTCTAGCCCGCTCGTTCAATGTCTTGTTTATCCTCTCTGCTACCCCGTTATGTTGAGGTGTACCCTTTGGTGTCTTCACCATACGAATGCCATTCGCTGCACAATATTCCTTGAACTCCCCGAGCTCATACTCTCCACCATTGTCTGACCTCAAGCTTTTGAGCTTAAGACCCGTCTGATTCTCCACCAAAGCCTTCCATTTCTTAAACACTTCGAATGCCTCATCTTTGTGTTTCAAAAAATAAACCCCGACTTTCCTTGTCGAATCATCAATAAATGACATGTAGTATGACGCACCACCCAGAGAAGTTGTGTGAAGCAGTTCCAACTTTGCTTCCCTCAAATCCCTACCTGTCCTCGAGAAGTTGCTTCTCACCTGTTTGCCAAATACACAATCTTCGCAGATCCCCACGTTGACTGTCTTCAAACCCGGTAGTAATCCATTTGAGCAAAGTACTTTCATCCCCTTCTCACTCATGTGACCCAATCGACAGTGCCACAAATCCGTATCACCCTTGGCTGACGCCACCGCGATACTATCCTTGGTGTTATTCGCCAAATACAATGTCCTCTCTTTATTACCCCGAGCGATCTCTGAATCCTCCTTGGTAATAACCCAGTTCCTGCAGCCAAAAGTTACCTTGTAACCTTCTTCATCAAGCTTCCCAACTGATAACAGGTTCTTTTTCAAACTCGGAATGTGTCTGACCCCGTGTAGATGTAAGACCTTCCCGTCCGATGCTCCTATTCTGACATCCCCCTTCCCCTTGATTTCCAAAGGCTCGCCATCCGCCAGATAGACCTTTCCGAAATCACCGGAAGTATAATTTTCCATCTCCTTTGCATGCCCGCATGAGTGGAATGATGCCCCCGAATCCATCACCCATGATTCTAGCGCACTACTAACACTTAGAACCAGTACATCTTAACCCTCAGTTACCACATTCGCCGCTCTGTTCCCTCGCATGGGACAGTCCTTCTTGTAGTGTCCTAACTCCTTACAATGATAGCACTGTACCGATCCCTTGGCAACCCTTGGTACATTCTTGTTCTCCCTATGCATGTACTCACCACCTCCTACATTATCCTTTGATTCGGTTCTACCCTTGTTGCTAGTACCCGACTTTCCCCTGCTAGTTGTAGCTAAAGCCGATCCCGAAGTAGATGGTGTCCCCAACTTCTTCATACGATTTACGATTTTCCTCGCCTAAAAGAAAGTCCTTAACATCATCATACTTCAATTTATTCTTACCTGCTGAAGCATTTAACACCGTCACCGTTCCGCTCCAACTTCCTGGTAAGGATGCTAGCAATTGACAAGCATGAACCTCATCCCCAAACGTAATATCCAGCGCTGCCAATGAGTCTATAACATCCATAAACTCATCGATGTGCTTGGCTAAGGATCCTCCCTCTTGCATCTTGAAATTACCCATCTTGCGTATCAAAATCAACCTTATTTGCAGCAGATGGAGTTTCAAATCTCTCAGTAAGATAATCCAATAGCTCCTTGGTGGTTTTCGCCTTCTTGGTAGTCTTCGCGATCCACTTTGGCAAAGTAGATCTAACTACCCCTAGGGCTTTCCGATCCATAAAATCCCAATCTTCCTGATTTTCGCTTTCCGGCTTGACTCCTGTTAAGGACTTATAGAGGTCTTTGTTGTACAAGAGATCCTCTATTTGCATCTTCCAAAACCCATAGTCAGACCCATCGAATTTCTCCACCGCTTGTTTATCCTTGCCCATTCTTGATTGCTTGATAAGCCCGGATCGTTAAACCGGAGCTCTAGATACCAGTTGTTGTGGAATAAGCCCTCCCAACACCCAAGCAAATCGCAAGAATCACCGCACCACAAACAAGCACAAGAAATATAAAGCAAAGCAAAAGACAAAAGAACAAAAAAAATTGTTTACCCAGTTCGTCAATATGTTTGACTATGTCTGGGGGCACTACCAAGCAAGGATCTTGCACTATAATATGTTAAATCTGAGTTACAATGAGTATGGGGGCGGAATATTGCTTATATATACATCCTAGAATAAGACCTAAACCTAAACATAAGAGAAAACCCGAAAATGCTTCTATTCCCTGAATTCAGATCGGGGGCACCGAGCGCCCGCCTGGGGTCATGCAAGCGCCCGCCTGAATTTGCTTTTCAGAAACCGCGAGCTCACTGCCTACATGAGCGCCCGCCTGGTCAGTAGCAGGCGCCCGCTCGCTCCCGCAGTCGATTTTCTTCTCTTCGTTTCTTTGAACGATCTCTATTCCAACATCATGTTTGTATAATATTACAATAATACCAAGAGCTGGTTTCCTGTAAAACGCGTTTTTCCTAGTGGTTAGGAAAAACGTGTTTTTCAAAACCTTCTGGCTATCACTTTCAAAGGTTTTGACTATCAATCTCATATCCATAAGACTTTGTATTGATATCCAGAAGGCTTTATACTGATATCCAGAACCCTTCTGGCTATCACTTTCAAATGTTCTGGCTATCAATCTCATATCCAGAAGGCTTTATATTGATATCCAGAACCCTTCTGGCTATCACTTTCAAAGGTTCTGGCTATCAATCTCATATCCAGAAGGTTTTATATTGATATCCCAGATCGTTGAGAAGTTTCGATTATTTACAAAAATGCCACCGCGCGTTTTTTAAAGAAGTTCCACATATTTACAAAAATGCCACCGCGTTTTTTTAAAACACGTTTTTCTTATGAGTTAGGAAAAACGCATTTTTCCCAGGATTTTGTGTAATACCAATCACAATAACTGTGAGCCATTAGATCACTTGTAGCACATAAAATGGTACATAATGTGGTACAGAGGATTTGGACTCATAAGTTTGAATCCAGTTAAAAACATGCTCTAGCATATTTATAGGCAATTCATTTACTATCATTAGTAAAACAAAAAACCAAATTCTAGTAAAAATAAACAAATAAAAAAAGACTGTGGAGCAAGCGGCATTGGTGTTGTTACCGCGAATCTCTTCCTTCAATCTCTTCCTCCAACACAGAGGCATCCAAGATGAACTCAGTCAAGCCTTGGTCAAAGACATCGGCGGGTCAAACCGAGAGAGTATTTATATTCCTTATAATTGGACTTTTAAGTGTTTTTTTCTCAATATGTAGTAAATCTATTATAGCCCAGAAGTTTGAAATATAAATAAATATTTACAACATAATTTTTAAAATCAGATTCTTAAGTTAGAACAATAAAAAGGGATAATTACTTGAGTAATTACATTAACCTACAAATTTGCGGCAACACTTTTTCAGTATAGAAGGCATAATTACAGCTTCAGAATAATCATAATTTTTTTTACATTAGCATAAAGTGATTACTACAATCATAAACATAATCTTTCTAGAATAACATAAAAGTTACAATATTATTGATATCATTATTTCCTTGTATGATAATCCGGCATCATTACCAGACGCAGTATCCGTTACACTCAATATTTAAATAAAGATCACAATCTCGCCTTTTTAAGGGCTGTTGATCATCTGTATGCAGTAATGCAGTAATCAGTATCACCATTACATACAATATTTAAATATATACTTCATCTACCCCGAAATGATCTTTTCATTTGGCATTATTCATTGTTTCATAAAGTTCTTCTGATTTCTATAATTTAGGCTTAAATGTGCATAAACACGACATGACTTGTGAAACAAGTTTTCATATCCTTAAAAAGTTTGAATAGTCAAATGTAAAGATCATTTTGGGACGGAGGGAGTATCATGATCTCGTCTTCCCAAAGGCAATCGACAGTGCCCGGTTAGTTGTGGAGTACCCACCGTCGAGCACGAGGTTTTGACAACTCGTGTACTTTGACTCATCGCTCGCAAGATACAACGCTGCATTCGCGACATCATCCTCATCCAAATCAACCCCTTTCAAATTTGCAGCCTCCACAAAACTCGCCCTCGCCTTCACCTTATCAACATCAAAAACACTCATTCTATGAGTCCGGTCTGATGCAGCCACCGCGTAGGGGGAAATACAGTTGACCCGAATCCCATGTTGACCCAACTCAACCCCCAAATTCTTCGCAAACCCAATCACAGCCGCCTTTGACATAACGTATGGATGCGGGCCCAGCCCAAAACACACAGCACTCGCGCTCGCGGTGAAAATAATGGTCCCACTTTTGACCGGAATCATTACTCGGGCAGCATGCTTTCCACAAAAAAATGAGCCGAAAACATTTACATTTAAAGCATTTTTAAGGATGTCGGAATCGTCGTCTAGAATAGTTGTTGTGTGCTTTCCACCTGCAACGCCTGCGTGTGCAAACATTATGTCGAGCTTACCGTGTTTTGTTATCACGTCGTAGACTGCATTTTTCACGTCGGATTCATTGGATACGTCGCAATGAACGAATGAGATGTCTTTGTTTGAGATGTGGTTGATGAAGTCTTGGCCTAGGTTGTCTTGGATGTCTGCGATAACGACTTTGGCTCCGTGTTGGAGGAAGAGAAGTGCTGTTGTAGCACCGATTCCGCTTGCTCCACCCGTTATTAACGCTGTTTTGCCTTCTAATCTGCATAATTGTGAATGAATCAAGTCTAGTGTTCAAAATTTAACGCATATATCTTTTGATGTGTGACAGAAAGCCAAAGAGTTCTAACTCAACAAGCGACATCTGATTTCCCTTTCCTCATGAAATGTTAAGGGTTGAATCCCCATCATTGATGGACTTTAAGTGCCCTCTTGTAATTGTAAAATAAGTTTAAGGCATTAATTAATAATATATTTTTTTTTTTTTTTAAAAAGATGTGTAACAAAAAAGGATAGAGATCGATGCAAATTTTCATTTTTTTTTTTGGATTTTTTGATGGACATAACTAGGCTGATCAAATCTATATAAAAAGGATAAACTTGTTAGAAGAACAGAAGAAGTTCCATATTATACACTAACCTCTTGGCCATTATCATGAGATAGTGAGCGTAGATAGGTGAGATTTAGCTTCTATAATGTGTACATATATAGAGACAAGTGGTGATATGATCCACATTTTGTCTTTTATCCAAATGTCTATTAGCAATACTGCTGGAGACCCTTGTCGCTATGTAGCTGGAATCTACACCAATCGGCCCCAATCGCATCCAGCATTTCCCCTCATAATTCTTCTTTTAAAAGGTTTATATGATATTTCATATCAGCCTTCAACATCAGCGCATTATAAATTGATATAAAATCTTCTATACTACTTTTGTGTACTATAATATGTATCAATAATCTGCAGATTATGAGTTACTAGAGCTCGGAGACTAGACCCGATATATAAATACCATGCACTAGCACACTCAACATAAACGACTTGAGTCCACTTGGCTTACCCACAGACTCACTTAAAAGTTCACAGATATTATTGATACTCAATGGTAACATTGTGGAGGCCTATATATCAAAATCAAAGCCACATCCTTCAATTGTGAAATGAGAAGTTCACTTTAATGATCCATAGTCGTTGAATCACTAATGATACACAACATGGTACACAAAAATGATGACACAAGAGACCTCATCTCCTATAAAACTCTCGTTTTTATAAGTTTCTAATATTTCTCCAAAAGATACTCTTGAGTGTGTTTCGGAAACCCCTCTTCAAAAAAAAAAAAAAAAAAAAAAAGACGGAATTTAGTGTCACTCATTTATGCCACTTATTTTCAATTAAATGACATTTTTTAGTATGATAAAGTCTGAGTTTCTATCCCAAAGTCAATTGGAAATGGGAGTAGTAGCCCAGGATCTTTATATAGTCAATGCATGGCTAGTTAATTCCCGATGTGGGATAATGTCTCTAACACGCCTCCTCGCGTGTTGCCGGACTTAGCTAAGGCTTACAATGTGGACTTATCAATCGGGTGGTGCGGAGCAACATCGTGGGTCGTTGGGCCTGTACGTGTAACGGGCCAACTCTGATACCATTATAGAATTGGGTCCTCATCCCCTTAAAAAGGTTTTGTTAATGGGTGAGGTTAGCCAATCTATACTCCCTCCGTTCCAAGTAAGTTGCAACATTAGATTTGAAGTTGAAAATTAAGGATATTAATATTATATTAAGAATGAAAGGTAGTGAAGAAGAGAGAGAATTAGTGGGGAAGGAAAGAGAAGAGTGGAGAATAATGAGTGGTTGAGAGGAAGAGAGAGAATGAGTGGAGGATTATAAAAGTAATAAAAAGCTTCCATTTTTAGATTGTTGCAACTTAAATGAAATGCCCTAAATGGCAAAATGTTGCAACTTACTTGGAACAGAGGGAGTATAGTTTATCAATTTTACTCTCTAAGTTGATGTGAGATGAGGCTTCAACACGCCCCCTCACGTGTAGGCTGACTCTATGGGCTCCTACACGTGGATCATCATTATGCCGGCATAATTATCAATTCAAACCCACCATGGGCCAATTCAAACCCATTACGGGCACCAAACACGGGTTAACTCAAACTCATCATCAACTTGGGCCGGCTATGATACCATGATAAAGTCTGAGGTTCCATCCCAAAACCAATTGGAAATGAGAGGAATAACCCAATATTTTTATATAGTCAATGAATGACTAGTTAATTCTCGATATGAGATAATGTCTCTAACATAGTAAATGACATTAGACTAGTGCCACTTTTAGCAATGACACTGAAAAATCAATGATATTTAATAATGTTATAATGGAAATTTATTACTCCCTCCGTCCCAATTTAAAGTTTTTAGTTTGACTTTGCACGGAGATTAAGAAAAAGTAAATGTTGTGAGTATGAAAAGTAAAGTGGGAGAGAGAAAGTTGGTAAGGAGTTTTTGTTGTGAGAATGACAAGTGAGTCCCACTTTCCATTTTAGGTAATAAAGCAAATTAAAAACCTTAAATTGGGACAAACTAAAAAGGAAAGTAAGAACTTTAAAGCGGGACAGAAGGAGTATATCACTACTGGGGATAGCAATGACCAAATAGTGAGTCACTATTAAGAATTTCCGTTTCGATTTAAACAATTACTTATATCTTTATTTTTTAAAATGAAATTAGTTGTTTGATATGGCACTACTAGAAATTGCACTTTTTGTGACAAAATAAATTTGTCACTTAAGTCTTATTGCTTAAACTTAAGGAGACAAATCTTTGTTACAAAAGATTTGTCACCTCAACCTCTTGGTCATAGGTTTTAGGTGACCAATTTTAGTGTTGGTCACGTAAATTTCCCAAGGCGACAAATTTTAAGTGACAAATAGTTGTTGCCTGTGATTTTTTATGCCACAAATATATATTGGTCACAACAGCTATTATGGAACAATCTTTTGGCGAAAAAACGTGGTTACATAAGATATTTTTGGCAACCAGTTTTTTTGTTGCCAGAGGTTTCGCAGGTGAGCTTTATTAGATGACTGTTTGGTCATTTTAACTGTTATGTGATAAACTAAAGTGACAAAATGATGGTCATCAAAGAGTTTTTTTAACAGCACACTATTTGCCACTTAAGCATTTCTTTAGATGTTAGATGACCATACATTATTTGGTCACCTAAAATAAATTTAGGTGACAAAAATAGTTATTTTAACAAATCTAGGCCAATTACCATAATCAATATTAGATACATATTATCCTATAAATTTGTTAATAAAATATGAAGCGAAATATATTACATTAAACTAAAGTAGTTTGATATATAAAAGAGGATAGGTTAGTGTTCAAAATCAAAATACTACCATCCAAATCAATACAAAATTACAGACATTAAACTAAATTAAGTTGGGGGAGTAGAATCACAATGAGCAGTGTCAGTGGTCAAAGATTGAGGAAGAATCTGCCTCCTCATTAGGTTCAAGCCCCCTAGCAGTTGAAGACAACGCTACATGGGAATGTTTACGACGAGTTGATCTTGGAATTGGATCAACCGGCGGTGCAACATTGGGTGGTATAACATCTGGTGGTGCAACAGGTGGAGGTGAAACAAGTGGAGGCGAGTGAAGCGAAGGTGAGAAGCCAGGAGGTGAAGCAACTAGAATGCGACCCCCCTTAACCAAAGGTGATTTTTGGGAGGGATTACACTTCGAGATCACGCGACGCTGCATCTGATATGTACACAAAATTTAGTTACAGATTTTGAGTAAATTCAACAAACCAAGACACTTTATAAGACATAGAGTTAGAGAAAACAAAAGGGATAAGAACAGGTTGAAGAATTTCTGACTCTCAATATTATTTACCGTTTATATAATAAGATTTATTGTCTCATAAATATTATGAACAATGCAAAAGTATCTTTGCAGGAAGGAATATAAATCAAGGTATTTATGCAAACAAAAATGTTGGGATAATGCCTTTGAATTTGGGACACCAAGTTAGAGGATTATACAACATGAAAATTTCGTAATTCCGAGACGGCGCAGGATTGCAATAAGGATTAGTTAGTCCTTTTGGGACAATGACTTTTGTACTCCTTATTGGTTCAGAGTTAAGGATTATTAGTTAGTCCTTTTGGGACAAGGACTTTTGTAATCCTTATCAGGAATTAGTATTAACCCTTTAGGGATTAATAAAAGCTATTCTTTATGTCTTCAGGGTTAGGACTTTATTAGTAAAATAAAAGGGTCACCCTAACACAAATTCATACCTCAGAAAATTAAGAGTGCTCAGATAGAGATCAATAATTCTAGATCTAGGGTTTAGCACAATCAGGAATTTTGATATCAAAATTTGTGCTACATAGATTAGTGTGATCTTGTAAAGAATTCTCCAGATTGATAATATATTCTTTGTCCTCCCCGTGTACGTAGCCAAGTTGGTGAACCACGTAAATCTGTGTTCTTGTGATTGCATTCTTTTTCTCATCAAGTCTTGTTTAATTGCTCTAACAAGTGGTATCAGAGCTCTGGTAACAAGTGGCACCAGAGCTTGAAGTTTGAAGTTCAAGCTCTAATATTTTTTGCACACCATTTTCCTACAAAGACACTATCATCAAGTGAAAGTTTGAAGTTCCCTTTTTCTAAGGTACAATTTCCTCCTCTTTTATTTTATATGTTTTCTTGAATGTATGCAATCCCCATCAAAATGGGACATGACCAACATGACTACTTCACATATTGAAGTTAGTTAAGGTTATCTCCCTACATTTCAAACTCTCATTTAATTTTCCCTTTTCCTTTCAATGTAATTGTTAGCACATATTCATATAAATAAAAGAAGGACTTTTTTATATTAGAACACCAAAAGTAGAAAGACCGGCTTTAGCCGGGCGGAGTGGGTGTTTAAGTACTTCCCACTCCGTAACCTAACCCCCGAACCCGTCTCTCTCGAATCTCTGGTTTTTGTAACAAAACTTAGGCTAATTATTAGGTTTTTCTTATGTTCCTCTAAAACATAGGTAACGACTCTACTTTAAAACCAAATAGACATCCTAGGATAATTCACGCGCTCTAGCCAAGCCGTGGTTCTCCCCCGGGGTATCTACAGGCACCAGTCAGAGCAGATGCCATGGTGGCCAAGGATAGAAGTTTAGATGAGGATTATGATCTAGTTACATCAAAATCAGCACGCGCGTCCGATGCGTGGATTTTTGATTCAGGAGCTTCTTAACATATCAGTCCTAGGAGAGAATGGTTTACTGATTATAGGTAGATAGATGTCAGTGATATAATCATGGCCAACAGTACAGTCTGCAAGGTTTTCGGTATTGGTTCGATCAAGGTCAGGACTCATGATGATATGTTTGTCACTTTTAACGAGGTTCGACACGTTCTGTTTATGACGAAGAATCTGATTTCTCTTAGTCAACTAGACATCAAAGAGTTCAGTTTCAAAAGTAAAGGTGCAACAGTTTGTGTGTGTAATGGTTTTGAAGTAGTACTGAGAGGCCTTAAGCGGAGCTCCTTATTTCATCCAAGGATGGACACTTGCAGGGTCAGCTATGATTGTATCATCAGAAGTGAACGAGGGAGATATATCTAAGCTGTAGCATACCAGGCTCGGGCACATGAGCATTCGAGGGATGCAAGAGTTGGCTAAAAGAGATCTTCTTTGTGTCCATAAGATCAATGATCTTAAATTTTGTGAACATTATGTGCTAGAGAAGATGAGCGTAATAGTTTTCCAAAAGGCATACATAACACAAAAGGCGTTTTGGATTACATCCACTCAGATTATTGGGGACCTTCACGTCAGGAATCACTAAGGGGGCACTGATATGATTGATGATTATTCGAACAAGACTTGGGTGATTATCATGAAGCACAAGAATAAGTCTCTAAGGAATTTAAAGGACTGGAAGACGTTAGTGGAGAACCAGACAGGGAAGAAGATCAAGAAGCTCCGGACAGATAATGGTTTGGAGTTCTGCAGTACTGAGTTTGATTCGTTTTGCAGAGAGGTGGAGATTTCTAGACATCTCACCATTAGAGGTACGCCACAGCAGAATGGCGTAGCTGAGCGATGAATCAGACATTGCTTGCGAGGGCAAGGTGCATGCTCTCCAATGCAGAGTTGTTGAAGCGGCTCTGGGCAAAAGCGGTTAGTACAACATGTTATTTGATCAATCCTGAACCTCACACCGGTATTGGCCTCAAAGTTCCCAATGAGGTATGGACTGGTAAGCCTGTTGATTATTCTATTTCAAGAGCTTTTGGTTGTACTGCTTATTATCATGTGGATGTTGGGAAGTTAGAACCTTGAGCTAGAAATGGAGTATTCATGGGGCATGTGGACGGTGTCAAGTGATACCGTATTTGGTCTCCATCAGAAAATAGGGTAATTATCAGTAAGAACATCGTATTTGATGAGAATTCTGTTATTAACCCTATTATGAGATCTACGATTGTTTCGATTGTTTACGAGTTGTTCGATGGTAGGTGAAGCACCAGAGAAAGTTCAAGTTCAGTTCCCGAAGAACATGGGTTAGCACAAGGAAGGTCTAGAAGAGCTAATTTTAGGAAGTCTCTAAAGAGGTATGGATTTAAGGCATGGTGTCTTATGAACTTCATGTTGCGGAGGAAGTGGAGCCCCATCTTACAGAACCTTCTACTTTCAAGGAAGCAGTTACATGTTCAGAGATCTCAGTGGTATGCGGCTATGTGTGATGAGATGGAGTCTCTTCACAAGAATCAGACTTGGAAATTGACCAAAAGACCAGAAGGCAAAAATATTTGACTTGCAAGTCGATCTTCAAGAAAAAGGAAGCGATGTCCCGGCAGAAGGGGTTAAGTATAAATCTTGCATTGTTGCAAGGGGTTTGACACATAGAGAGTAGGTGGAAGACAATAAGATTTTCTCACCAGTGGTCAAACACACTTCGATCAGAGTATTGCTAGCAATACTCTGACAGCTATATGACAGAGATCGGATACATGAGGAGCCCGTATGATTGTTGTGTGTATCACATTAAGTTGGTAGATGGGGCCTACATCTATTTGGTGCTTTATGTAGATGATATATTGATAGCAGTCAAGAAGTCAGAGATTCAGAAGCTAAAATTTTATTGCCTACAACAGAAGCAGAATACATGGCATTGACAGAGTCCTCTAAGGAGGGAATACGGTTGAAGGGATTGATCAGCGATCTTGGGATACATCAAGATCAGGCTATATTTATTGCGATAGTTTGAGCGCGATTTGATTGGCCAAGGATCAAGTTCATTATGAGAGGAACAAACACATTGATGTCAGATATCATTTCCAAAGAGATGAGAAACGAGTAAAAGTGAATAAGGTAGGGACGTCGGAGAACCCTTCAGATATGTTCACAAAGTCCGTGATGGAGAGAAAGCTCCATTATTGTTTGGACTTGCTTAATGTTCGCAGCTATTAGTTAGCAGAAGAGTGTGGAGGGGGGGGGGAGAAAATGTTTGTTGTCATGGAGATTCAAAGTCAAGGTGGAGATTGTTGTGATAATGCCTTTGAATT
>JAOWBW010001875.1:98392-171466 GCA_026119855.1 Campanula takesimana | reverse complement strand
GGATGTGAAGAAAGCCGAGCTATGGATAGAATCGATGGAGAAAATCTACGAGATGTCTTTGGTTGCACTGATGAGGATAGGGTTCTGTTTGTAGCTTATAAGCTCGTGGGGGCTGCGGAACATTGTGGAAGGCACTGAAGACCAAGTTGGGATGATGCGACTCTTGTACCATATCCTTGGGAGTGGTTCGTGAGGAATTCAAGATCATTTTATCTCTCTAGTGGATCAAAACCGGAAAGAGATCGAGTTCCTCAGCTTGGAGCAAGGCATGATGTCAGTAAGCCACAGTACTCGGCTAAGTTCGCAGAGAATTAGCCAGGTGTTGTGACTACCTTGTGCGGACCGAGGAGCAGAAAGCGCGATGAGATTGATCAGGGGTTTGAAGACAGCTATTAGGACTCAACTTTTAGGCCAAAATTCAACCTTTCCAGGATGCGGTGGATCGAGCCTACTTGATTGAGCAGGATATGGGGAACACAAAAGGAAGACTGAGATGGTTTAACCCAGGGTAGCAAGGAGGGCAGAGTAAGAGTCACAACAGCAACATTCGGATAACAGAGGTAATTCTGGAGGGCAAACTCGATTCAGAGGGCAACTTCAGGGCAACCAACAGTAGGAAATCAAGGTTCTAATAAGGGACACAGAAATGGGAAAGTCTGCAGCTACTGTCAGAGGAAAGGACACTCAGAAGACAAGTGTTGGAAGAAGCAAGGAAAATGTGTGAAGTGTGGTAAGTTGGGACACTTCGTTAAAGATTGTCCGAGGTTTAGAGTTCAGTCATCGGGGACAGGAACTGGGAATACCACAGGGCCAGAAGAGGGATGCTTCGGGGAAGCCCAAGGTTTTGGGTAGAGTATTTGCAATCAATCAGCACTCACCAGGTAACGGATAATTTCAGGAGGTATTATTTTGTGTCGTGAGAGCGTGCGCTGTAGCAATTTTAGGATCATCGCATTTATGTGTTTCTGTGCATTTAGTTGCATTTATTTCTTCTGAGTCTTTGACTTAGGTGTTGTAGGTGTCTACTCCTATGGAGGAGTTAAGGGTATCTTTTCTTAATTGAAATCCGAGTATTTAGTTTCGGTCAATTTGTTGGGTGTATTTATCATTCGTAAGATTTTCGTTTTCTCCCGAATAGTACCTAGTGTTTGAGGAGAAGCTTGGGTTAAATTCGGTCGTTGTGGTACAAGGTTGTAATGCTAATATTTAGATCAATATCCATATTGTATCGGTTGAGTTATAGGAGTTGAGGATTCATGAGGATCTCTTGAGGAAAATTTTTGTCACTTTTAGTACATCTCCGCGAATGCATCGGAATGGATTAGTATGGAGAGGTGTACGATTTGTTATGGATGATGAGTTTGTTGTAGGAGTTATGATCATTAATGGTGGTAAGCGTGTTAAGTTAGAAGGGACTAAGTACATTTTGGGAGAGTAATATTTCTCGATCTATGTTAAAGGGCATTTTGAAATTTTGGTTAGATAGTGGTTCTATGGTTCTAAATCCCTTCTTGGTGGAGTTTCCCGAATTGGATCAAGGGTATGTAAAGGAAGTTGATTATCAATACTTGGGCATAATTAAGGAATATCATGAATTGGTATTGTGTCGCGACCGCGACCCCGCGGGCCCGAGACCGCGATCTGGACGTCGACTCTAATATCGAAACTGTAAAATACCGAAGTTAAAAATTTCATTTGATACCAAAAGGGTGATGATCCAAAGTTTTACAAAACCGAGTTTAATAAAACCAAATACAACTATCATAAACTTCCACAAGTTTATGCCCAACAAAATACAAATGTACAATTCTTAGTGACGTCATTGTTTGGTACAACTATCCCAAAATGGTTACACATTTTACATAATGTAAACCAACCTATAATAACCTTCCCCAAAAGAACGGATCCACACTCGACGTCCTCTTTCTCGTGATCAGCGAGACTAATCCTTAGCACCTGGGGGGGGGGGGGGTTAAGGAAAAACAAAGATAAAAGAAGGGGGTGAGATAGATCTCAATAAGTTACTAATGCAACTACATGACATGCTATGATGCAATATACAATAAGCAATAATAAAATATCACATAGCACATAGCATTTATCACTTAACAGATAGCAGCGGAAATAAACACATAACAAAGGATATAGCCAAGGTTTTCCCAACCGGAACATCCAAATAAAGGATCGCTGCGCAGCTTCAATAATCAACAAATCATCATCTTCATAATAGCATAAAAGCCGAAGAGAAACCCCGGTACCGGAACCAATACCAAAAGAAGTGTCACAAGGGACGGGAGACATGCCACAAAGTCATGCTCCAAGAAGCTAAAATGCACACAAAGGAGCTAGCTCTTCTCACATCCAAGGCCATCTGGAGGAGGGTAATAATGGGGCAAAACAATGGTCAACATCACAATGGACTTGGCCGTGCCATCATAATGTTTTCGCATCGCCCAAACACACAACAATACCAGCTGGACTTTCACATAAAGGCTAAGTAATAAAATACTAGCACGATACCACAACAAAGGATTCCAAAGTAGGGAACCAATCCAATTAAATCACCACAAAGGTAAACCAATATAAACAGCACATCAAAGATACCCAATATTCCCAAAACGGTACATTAAATAAATTTCATAACACATTTATTCACAAAAGAATCAATTCCACTTAAATAAGTGTTCCACAACATTAACTTAAGTCAACTAGGGTGATACTTCGAGCCTAGATCGGGCTTGGACCTTAAAACAATTCAAAAACAAAGAGACTCATACAGCTGGTATGGGGGGTCCGCCCATAGCCAGCCTCTGGGCGACCCCAAAAACCCAACCCCAAGGCCCAAAACTAACTGACTTCCTGGGCGGTCGCCCAACCCAAAAGTGGGCGGTCGCCTACTCACTTTGTTCAAATTCTCCCGATTAACTGATCTCATGGGCGGAGTCGCCCAAACCAATCATGGGGGGTCCATGGGGGTCGCCCACGCACCCAGGTCGCCGGAAAACGGCCCAAACCAACTGGGTTTCTCCCAAATTTTCCCCACCCAAACAACATAACTCAAACCCAATGCTTTCAATAGGTATACTAAGGTACCCAAACACCCTATATACCTAAAACAACTCATAGAACATCAATTAGACCACTCAATCCAAGGGATGATTCAAACATCAAAACTTCACAAAATTGGATAAAATGCAAATCATCTCAAAATCAACCAAAGAAGCAAGAAATGGTAATTATAGTATCATCTAAGCATGGAATGAACATTTTTAGCAAAAATGGGGGAAAAGTAACTTACTTGAATTTTCTCAAAGTTGACGGATTTCGATTCTTTTGATTCTACGCGATCCTAACGACGATCTAAACAATATTCAAGTTTTAAGAAATGAATGATAATGAGAGGGAGAAGGTTTAAATGAAGAGAGAGGAAAGAGATGAAACTTACCTTTTTGCTTGGAGAGAGAGAGGAGAAAAAATGGCTGGAGAATGGGGGGGGGATGGAGTGTATGAGGGAGAAGGGGAGGAGTAGGGAGGGAGTAGGGAAATAATTTAAAAGAGTTACACTTAGGCCCCCTCCACTACAATACACACAAACACTACACACTCCCTACTAACAATTAAGACCCAACAATTCTACACTAGCACAAATGACCCAATTAAAATGCTAGGCACAAATATTAAGAAACATAAAATGCACTCATATCATTTAAATAAATAATAATTTAAATAAATAATAAGCAAATAATTAAATAAAAATCATTTAATTACTAATAAAATAGAGCCTATATTTCGGGTCGTGACAGTCACTCCCCCTTAAAGAAAATTCGACCGAATTTTAACGAGACTCACCTTAAACGAAAAGCCACGGAAATTTCCTCTCGATCTCATCACGAAGCTCCCAAGTCGACTCCTCGACATTATGATTCCTCCAAAGAACTCTAACCAACGCGATACTCTTGCTCCTCAAATCTTGAACTTTAGAATCTACGATCCGAACCGGTCGTTCCTCATAAGACATATCGGGCTCAATATCCTCCGGTACCCTCGGTAACACGTGAGACGGATCATGAACGTACTTCCGAAGCATAGAAACGTGGAAAACGTTGTGCAATCGGTCCAAAGATGGCGGTAACGCGAGTCGATACGCAAGAAGTCCAACCTTTCCCAAAATCTCAAACGGACCAATAAACCTCGGAGCCAACTTGCCTTTCTTCCCAAATCTACGAATACCCACCTTTGGAGACACTTTCAAGAATACCAAATCACCAATCTGAAAACTAAGATCTCGCCTTCGGTTGTCTCTGCGTAGCTCTTATGACGACTCTGGGCTGTCTTCAATCTATTCCGGATAACTTTGACTTTCTCAACCGAATCCCGAAGCAAATCAATACCCACAATCTTCGCTTCACCGACCTCATCCCAACAAATAGGCGATCTACACTTTCTTCCATACAAGGCTTCAAACGGTGCCATCTCGATACTAGCCTGGTAACTGTTGTTGTAAGAGAACTCCACTAACGGTAGGTGCGAATCCCAAGAATCGGAAAAGTCTATCGCACAAGCTCGCAACATATCCTCCAAGATCTGAATAGTCCTCTCAGATTGACCATCGGTCTGGGGATGAAAAGCCGTTCTGAATCGCAAATCTGTACCCAAAGCTTCCTGAAACGCCTTCCATAACCTAGAAGTAAACCTCGGGTCTCGATCTGACACAATGCTAACCGGAACCCCATGCAATCTAACGATCTCATCGATATAAAGGGTCGCAAGCTTTTCCATCGAATACCTGATGTCAAAAGGCAAGAAATGGGCACTCTTGGTCAATCTATCCACTATTACCCAAACACTGTCATACTTCCTACGGGTACGAGGTAATCCCGTAACGAAATCCATAGTCACACATGCTCCCATTTCCACTCAGGAATCTCTAACGCTGAAGCAATCCCGCGGGTCTCTGATGCTCGGCTTTGACCTGCTGACAAGTTAAACACCTCGATACATACTCGGCAATTTCCCTTTTCATATTAATCCACCAAAATTGTTGCTTTCAAATCCTGATACATCTTCGTACTACCCGATGAATAGTATACCTCGATTTGTGACCCTCATCAAGAACTCTCCGTTTAATTCCATCAACATCCGGAACACACAAGCGACCACGGAAAGTCAAAACTCCACTCAATCTCATAGAAAAATCCTCGAAGTTCTTCTCTTTCAGTTTACCCATTACCTTCACTAACTCGGGATCTTCTTTCTGAGCTTCCTTTATTCTCTGAATTAGGGTCGGAGACACCCTAATATTCGCAAAAATAGCCCCATGTCTCGATTCACGAGGAGACCAATCTCGAACATCCTCAAGCATTTTCCATTCACGAGAACCCTCATCGAAGCCACATAAGATTTCCTACTAATCGCATCGGCTACCACATTCGCCTTCCCCGGGTGATAAGAAATCGTACAATCATAATCTTTCAACAATTCCATCCATCGGCGCTGTCTATTGTTCAACTCTTTCTGGGAGAAAAGATACTTCAAACTCTTGTGATCCGTAAAAACTCGAACTTCGCTCCATAAAGATAGTGCTTCCATTTGTGCACGCAAATACAATAGCCGCTAACTCCATATCATGAGTCGGGTAATTCTGCTCACTAGGGGTCAACTTCCTCGAAGCATACGCAATTACTTTCCCATTCTGCATCAACACACAACCCAAACCCTCTTTAGAAGCATCACTGTAAATCACTAACCCATCGCTCCCATTAGGCAAAGTCAAGATCGGTGCGGTAGTCAACCTCTTCTTCAATTCCCTCGAAACTCTTGTCACATTTCTCAGTCCACACAAACAGAACATTCTTCCGGGTCAACTGAGTCATCGGAGTAGCGATCCTCGAAAACCCTTCAATAAATCTTCGGTAATACCCGGCTAAACCAAGAAAGCTTCTAATCTCTGTCACCGATTCGGGTCTCTTCCAATCCACTATTGCCTCTATCTTTGACGGGTCCCACAGAAATCCCATCTTTCGAAATAACATGACCCAGAAATGACACCTTCTCGAGCCAAAACTCGCATTTGCTAAACTTCGCAAATAATTTCTCCCTCGCAAGAACGGATAAAACTGTCCTCAAATGTTGTTCATGCTCCTCTCGAGATTTCGAATAAACCAGGATGTCGTCGATGAAAACCACCACGAACGAATCAAGATAAGGATGGAAAATCCGGTTCATCAAATCCATAAATACTGCAGGCGGCATTGGTCAACCCAAACGGCATAACCAAGAATTCATAATGACCATAACGAGTGCGAAAAGCAGTCTTCGGAATATCCTCCGATCGAACCTTCAACTGATGGTACCCACTCCTCAAATCAAGTTTAGAGAAAACCACGGACCCTCGAAGCTGATCAAACAAATCATCAATATGGGGTAGAGGGTACTTATTCTTCCACCGTCACCTGATTCAATTTCCGGTAATCTATACACAACCTCAACGAACCCATCTTTCTTCCGCACGAACAGAACCGGTGCTCCCCACGGGGAAACACTAGGGCGGATAAACCCTCGATCAAGCAACTCTTGCAACTGAACCTTTAACTCCTTCAACTCTGCGGGAGCTAACCTATAAGGTGCTTTCGAAATTGGAGCCGTACCCGGCAAAAGATCTATACAAATTCTATCTCACGATCGGGAGGCATATCATACTCGGTAGAGAAAACATCGGGAAATTCCCGAACTACCCGAACACTAACCAAACTAGGGGATTCTTTCCTAGTATCAAGAACACTAGCCAAATACCCCTCACAACCACTATGCAATAATTTTCTCGCTTTCATAAAGGAAATTAAGCGAACCCTTTCTACTCAAAGGACTAGCCTCAAACACAAATTTAGGCACATCGGGAATAGAAAAAGTAACAGTTTTCTTACGGCAATCAACAGAAGGATGAAACTTGCTCAACCAATCCATACCCAAATGACATCAAAGTCTTGGATAGGAAGAACTACCAAATCCGCACAAAGGACTCGACCACAAATAACCACATCACAAGCACGAAAGACTCGATCAGAAATCAAGCATTCTCCTATAGGGTCGACACCTCTAGAACGTACGGTAAAGACTCGAATGCAGCATTTAACATGGAAGCAAATTGCACAGAAATGCATGAATGAGATGATCCTGGATCTACTAACGCTCGTGCGCTCACATTAGACATAGAAACAATACCTCCAATAACGGATGGATCATCGGTAGCTTGTTGTTGATTCATGGCAAAAATCTTCCCTTGAACTTTGGGCTTCCCGGTAGCGTCCCTTTTCTGACCTTGATTAATACCAACTCCTGACCCGGATGCTTGTCCTCTACCTCTCGGGCAATCTTTTACAAATTGACCCATTTGACCACAATTTGTGCACCTTCCTTGCTTCTTCCAACAACGGTCTTCAGAATGACCTTCCTTTTGACAATACGAACAAAGTCTCCTAATTTGGCTCCCTTGGTTCCCAGAAGTGGTACCCGGGTTCCTTGGGTCGGTTGCCCTCGGAACTGAGATTGTCCCCCCAAAGTTACCTCGATTTTCGATCCTTGGTTGCGACTTGCTCTGCGCTCCTTTGCTTACTTGCTTGGGTTGGCCACCTCGGTCTTCCTCTTATGTTCCCCGATATCTTGCTCTATCAAATAGGCTCGGTCCACCGCATCTTGGAATGTCACTATCCGTTGAGCAATAAGTTGAGTACGGATGGAGGTCTTCAATCCCCGAATAAATCTCATAGCCTTTTGTTCCTCGGTCCTCACCAAATAGTCGCAATACCGGGCTAATTCTATGAACTTAGCCCAGTATTGTGCTATAGACAACACGCCTTGCTCTAGGTTGAGTAGCTCGATCTCCTTTCGGTTTTGATCCACAACCGGAATGAAATGCTCCTTGAATTTGCGTACAAACAACTCCCACGCATACACCGTGCGAGTATCATCCCAAGTAGCTTTAATACCTTTCCACCAATGCTCGGCGGCTCCCACAAGCTTGTAAGCCGCGAACCGGACCTTGTCCTCATCCGAACACCCAAATACATCATAAATCTTCTCCATAGACTCAATCCACAACTCAGCTTTCCTTACATCGGGTTCCCCATTGAATTCAACCGGCTTCAGCTTCAGAAATTGCTCCAAACCATAACGGGGTGGTTCTTGCTCTACCCTCGGACCTTGATCATGTATAGCCTTCATGGCCGCCTCGAACATGCCTTGAAACATGGCACGTGCTTCTTCCCTTGTATCATTCTGATTCTGTGCCCCACTAGCACCTCCTCTGTTTCTTCTTCCAGACATTGAGAACAATTACCTGCATAAAACATCAACCGTTAATCACTCCGCACACTACTACCCACCTAGGTCATACTAATCCACCTAGACTTATACTTAGAGCTAATTCCATAGCTCTGATACCAACTGTCGCGACCCCGGACCCCGCGGGCCCGAGACCGTGATCTGGACGTCGACTCTAATATCGAAACTGTAAAATACCGAAGTTAAAAATTTCATTTGATACCAAAAGGGTGATGATCCAAAGTTTTACAAAACCGAGTTTATAAAAACAATACAACTATCATAAACTTCCACAAGTTTATGCCCAACAAAATACAAATATACAATTCTTAGTGACGTCATTGTTTGGTACAACTATCCCAAAATGGTTACACATTTACATAATGTAAACCAACCTATAATAACCTTCCCCAAAAGAACGGATCCACACTCGACGTCCTCTTTCTCGTGATCAGTGAGACTAATCCTTAGCACCTGGGGGGGGGGTTAAGGAAAAACAAAGATAAAAGAAAGGGGGTGAGATAAATCTCAATAAGTTACTAATGCAACTACATGACATGCTATGATGCAATATACAATAAGCAATAATAAATATCACATAGCAAATAGCATTTATCACTTAACAGATAGCAGCGGAAATAAACACATAACAAAGGATATAGCCAAGGTTTTCCAAACCGGAACATCCAAATAAAGGATCGCTGCGCAGCTTCAATAATCAACAAATCATCATCTTCATAATAGCATAAAAGCCGAAGAGAAACCCCGGTACCGGAACCAATAACCAAAAGAAGTGTCACAAGGGACGGGAGACATGCCACAAAGTCATGCTCCAAGAAGCTAAAATGCACACAAAGGAGCTAGCTCTTCTCACATCCAAGGCCAATCTGGAGGAGGGTAATAATGGGGCAAAACAATGGTCAACATCACAATGGACTTGGCCGTGCCATCATAATGTTTCGCATCGCCCAAACACACACAAAATACCAGCTGGACTTTCACATAAAGGCTAAGTAATAAAATACTAGCACGATAAACAACAAAGGATTCCAAAGTAGGGAACCAATCCAATTAAATCACCACAAAGGTAAACCAATATAAACAGCACATCAAAGATACCCAATATTCCCAAAACGGTACTTAAATAAATTTCATAACACATTTATTCACAAAAGAATCAATTCCACTTAAATAAGTGTTCCACAACATTAACTTAAGTCAACTAGGGTGATACTTCGAGCCTAGATCGGGCTTGGACCTTAAAACAATTCAAAAACAAAGAGACTCAGAACAGCTGGTATGGGCGGTCGCCCATAGCCAGTCTGGGCGGTCGCCCAAACCCAACCCCAAAGCCAAAACTAACTGACTTCCTGGGCGGTCGCCCAACCCAAAAGTGGGCGGTCGCCTACTCACTTTGTTCAAATTCTCCGGAT
The DNA here is from genome assembly GCA_026119855.1 of Campanula takesimana. Lineage (NCBI taxonomy): Eukaryota > Viridiplantae > Streptophyta > Magnoliopsida > Asterales > Campanulaceae > Campanula > Campanula takesimana. The sequence goes on along the minus strand of JAOWBW010001875.1, from coordinate 161,714 downwards.
TAACTGATCTCATGGGCGGTCGCCCAAACCAATCATGGGCGGTCGCCGCAGCACCGAGGTCGCCGGAAAACGGCCCAAACCAACTGGGTTTCTCCCAAATTTTCCACCCAAACAACATAACTCAAACCCAATGCTTTCAATAGGTATACTAAGGTACCCAAACACCCTATATACCTAAAAAAACTCATAGAACATCAATTAGACCACTCAATCCAAGGGATGATTCAAACATCAAAACTTCACAAATGGGATAAAATGCAAATCATCCCAAAATCAACCAAAGAGCAAGAAATGGTAATTATAGTATCATCAAAGCATGGAATGAACATTTTTAGCAAAAATGGGGAAAAGTAACTTACTTGAATTTTCTCAAAGTTGACGGATTTCGATTCTTTTTGATTCTACGCGATCCTAACGACGATCTAAACAATGTTCAAGTTTTAAGAAATGAATGATAATGAGAGGAAGAAGGTTTAAATGAAGAGAGAAGGAAGAAGATGAAACTTACCTTTTTGCTTGGAGAGAGAGAGGAAGAAAATGGCTGGAAGAATGGGGGGGGGGATGGAGTGTATGAGGGAGAAGGGGAGGAGTAGGGAGGGAGTAGGGAAATAATTTAAAAGAGTTACACTTAGGCCCCCTCCACTACAATACACACAAACACTACACTCCCTACTAACAATTAAGACCCAACAATTCTACACTAGCACAAATGACCCAATTAAAATGCTAGGCACAAATATTAAGAAACATAAAATGCACTCATAATCATTTAAATAAATAATAATTTAAATAAATAAATAAATAAGCGAATAATTAAATAAAAATCATTTAATTACTAATAAAATAGAGCCTATATTTCGGGTCGTGACATATTGGGTCAGTTGGAACGTTGCTAGCTAATTGGTTTAATATGATGGTAGTACTATTGAGCCTAAGTATCATTAGGTTAATAAATGTATGCGTGAAAGACTAACTTGGGTTAACTATTGAGGATTTGAGATTTGTTGATTTCCTTGGGTATATAAGCACAGATTATTAACTAAAAAGGGAGTTAGAGGAAATCACTTGAAGATAAAAATTAAATCATTTTCGGACTATTGAGTATTCGTAATTATTTTAGGCTTTCAAGGATTGGAGTGTTATGACGATGATATTATGGCGTAGATTTAAGTGAACATTTTGTATTAAAATTTTGGGTTTATATTACACCTCTAGTTTAAGGTGCTACCTAGAGCGAGAGCACTATAATGGGAACCCTTAGAGATATAGCCTTTGGTGAATATTATGGGGATGGAAAACTTTCTTTAGCCTTTCATATTTTAAAAGCTAATTAAGCTCGAGATGGTAATGTTTTGAAATTCTGGGGAATAATACTAAGTATGCGATTTACAAATGGAAGTACCTTTGCGGTGTAGTTAAGGCTATGAATAAGGCGAGCTTGAGATATCTCGAGAATTATGTATGGAAATAATTTGGATTCTTCGATTTTGAGTACGGATTTTGATTAGTAATAAAGATAATGATGGAACGATTCGGTTCATGAGGTAGTGTTATCGTAAGCATCATTTAAGGTTACCTTGTAGTGGGTTAGTTTGGACAATTGAGGAATTTGAGAAATGGCGGAACTATCGTATCCTTACCTATTTGGTCTTTCGGGTAAGTCTCGTTAAAATTCGGGTCGAATTTTCTTTAAGGGGGAGTGAATGTCACGACCCGAAAACTAGGCTGTATTTTATTAGTAATAAATTATTTATTTGCTTATTTATTTATTTAAATTATTATTTATTTAAATATTTATGTGTGCATTTTATGTGTTATAATAATTATGCCTAGCATTTTATTTGGGTCATTTGTGTTAGCGCAGTATTGTTGGGTCTTAAATGTTAGTGGGGAGTATAAGATCATTGTGTTAGTGTGTAGGGAAGGGGTCTATGTGTAAATTCTCTAATCATCCTACTTACTCTCTCTTTTCCCCTCACCTCCCTCTCTTTCACCCTCACCTCACTTTTCCCTCTCTCCCAGCAATCTCTCCCTCTCTCTCTATCCATTGAGTAAGTTTCTTCCTCTCACTTCTCTCTTCATTTTAGCTATCTTCCTCTCATCTTCTCTCATTTCTCTCTATACGAAATGTGTTTAGATCGTCGATATGATCACGTAGAATCAAGAATATTCGAATTCCGTCAACTTTCATTATTTTCAAGTAAGTTGCTTTCCCCCATTTTTATGCTAAAATGTTCATATCATGTTTATATAATGCTTGAGTTGTTATATTTGAAGTTTGGTTGAGTTTCGAATTTATTTGGAATTTATTTGAGTTTTGGTAAAAAATGGTGATTTTATGAATGTTGGGTTTGAATCTTGATTTTGGTTGTTAAATGTTGTTATATGAGTTCTTTTGACCTATAAGTTGTTTTAGTTCATTAATAGGCTAGTTAAGAGTGTTGGATTTTGGTTTAGTTTTGGTTTGGGTTAAAAATGGGAGAACCCAGTTCATCCCTCCCGATTTCCGGCAGACCAAAAGGTTGGGCGACCGCCCAAAAATGTCTGGGCGACCGCACATCTATCTGAAAGGTTTTGTTCTTGTTTGATGGCTTTTTGGGCGACCGAACAGTTGGGTGTGGGCGGCCGCACAGAACCTTTGAAAGTTTTCATTTGTTAATTTGTGTGATTGAAGAATGCGTTTTGGTCTAAGTCTTGGGTGTCCTTCTAGTCGACCTTAGTGATCATTGTAGTACAATCTAGTGATAGAATTGGGTCCTTTGTGATCACGTTTGTGTTTGAAATTAATTAAGTGTTAATTGGGATTTGGAACATCTTATTGAGGTATTGTTGGTTTGACTTATCTTTGTGATGATCATTTGGTATATGATTGGGCATCTTATGATGTGTTCGTGATTGTTCCAATCGATTGATTTTCGAGTAAGACTTGGTCTAGGTTTTAGGCGATGTCCTATAGTACCTAGAGGGTTGTTACTGAACACCAAAGTGTAGGGTTTAGTCCGGTCGTGATCATGTTCTAATAAGTGTAACCTTTTGGATTCGTTTGGGGTGTTTAGAATTGGTTCGTTATGAACGAAGGTAAAGCGTGATTGGCAATTGGGTACCTACGGTTCGATTAACCTTAAGGTGTATTCATTCTGATTTCCTACTTTGGAATTCCAGGTGTAAGAGATGGTTGAGTTCATGGTCCTAGTATATCTTTATGAGTAAATGTTTAGGGTCATTTTGGTAATAGTCATTGTGCTATTTGTAAGCGACCGTTTGGGTTGTGCTCTTATGAGTAACTTGTGGGTATCATATTTAGGATGTATTTGGTACGTGCCTTATCTTGGAATCATTATGTTTTAATGGTCAATGTTGTTGGACTCTTTTATGAGAAAACTCCTTGTGCTATTGTTGTTGAACTTTCGTGAGTAATCGTTTGCATCTTTTATGTGATTAATTGGTATGGTTCCCTACTTTGGAACCTTAAATTGTTTATTTAAGATAGTATTTATTACTTAGCATTTATTTGGAAGCCCAGCTGGCATATTTGTTGCATCGGCGATGGGAAAGATTATATTGGCAAAGCCAAGTCCATTATAATGTTGACCATTGTTTTGCCCCCTTCTATACCCCCTTTTCCAGATTGGCCTTGGAAGGGATAAGTTAGCTTCCTTTGTGAATGTATCTAACTACCGAGCATGACTTTGTGGCATGGCTCTTGTCCTTTGTGACACTCTCATTGTTATTGGTTCCGGTACCGGGGATTTCTCTTCAGCTTTCATGCTATTATGAAGATGTTGATGGTTGATTATTGAAGCTGCGCAGCGACCTTTATTTGATTCTTCAGTTGGGTGAAACCTTGGCTATGTATCCACTTATGAGTGTTTATTTCAGCTTTATGTGTTGCATGATGAGCTGGTCGTTGTTTCCAACCGGTATGGGACGGTTGGCGATAGGGAGCCTCTCATTTGTTGTTATATGTTTATTTATATGATTGATTATGGATGTTACCGTTCGTCAGCTTGTCACTTATTATTCCGCTGCTATCTGTCTTATGTTAATTGCTATTGGTCATTGCTATTAGCATGTCATGTAGTTGCATTAGTACTTACTGAGATTTTATCTCACCCCGTTTATTTCCATCTTTGTTTTTCCTTAACCCCCCCCCCAGGAGGAAAGGATTAGGATTCACGGTTCAAGGAGGACGTCGAGAGGATTGAGATTTTGGGGCAGGTTGTTATGGATCGGTTTACATTATTTAAATGTATAACCTTTGGGGATAGTTTTACCATTATTGACGTCATTAAGAATTGTATATTTTATTCTTTGGGTATAAGCTGTGGAGCTTATGTTGGATGTACATTGTTTGATTTAATCTTGGATTTGTAAAACCTCGTGTTATCATCTTTTGGTTCAAAATGGAAATTTTAACTTCGGTATTTCATAGTTTTGGTTTTTAAGTCGACGTCCAGCTCGCGGTCTCGGGCCCGCGGGGTTCGGGGTCGCGACATTCTCCACCTCGGTCTGATCGAAGTGCCTTAATACTTTTGCCAAGTTGTTTTTCTACTTCATTTTGAAATATTCTAAATATCTCAAATGCTTCACTTTTATGTTTCATTAGGTAAACATACCCAAATCTACTATAATCATCAGGGAAGGTTATGAAGTATTGAAATCCTCCCCTAGCATTTCTACTTAATGGTCCGCATACATCGGAATGTATCAACCCCAATAAGTCGCTTGCCCTTTCACCCAACTTGGTAAAAGGTGTCTTAGTCATTTTTCCAAGAAGACACGACTCACAAGTGTCATATGACTCGAGGTCACATGAACCTAAAAGTCCGTCCCTATGGAGTTTTGAGATACGCTTCTCATTAATATGACCAAGACGGCAATGCCATAAATAAGTATGATTTACATCATTAGGTTTAGATTTCTTATTTACATGATAGACATTGTCATTATTTTCATTCTTGACATCCAAGATATAAAGGCCATTAAATGAATTAGCAATACCATAAAGCACATCATTTAAATAAATAGAAAATTTCTTATTCTCAATAAGAAACTTAAAACCTTCATTATCCAAACAAGAATTGAAATAATATTTCTACTTAAATCCGGAACATAATAACAATTGTTCAAAACAAGAATTAATCCGGAAGGTAAAGTGACTTCATAAGTCCCTACGGCTAATGCAACAACTCTTGCTCCATTCCCCACGCGTAGATCTACTTCACCTTCTTTAAGCAGTCTCCTATTCTTTAGTCCCTGCACATTTAGACAAATGTGAGAACCACATCCGGTATCCAATACCCAAGAATCAGTGGTAGAAAGGAGAATATCTATAATATAGATACCTGAAGTCGACGCAGCCTTGCTGCCCTTCTTCTTCTTTTGCTCTTCCAAGAAAGCCTTGTAATTACGTTTCCAATGACCAATTTCTTGACAATGGAAACAGATTGCATCCTTTTGTGAATCAGGTTTTGCCTCAGAAGCTTTGGCAACCTTTGCCTTGCTTATTTTGGGTTTGACAACTTTCTTACCCTTTCCTTTGGCACTAGCCTTCTTCCCATCATGAACCAAGAGCACGGGAGAACTTTCTCCACAATTTTCATCTCTGCAGTTTTGAGCATCCCATGGAACTCAGAGAGATTCTTATCCATTCCATGCATGTTATAATTCATCACAAACTGATTATAACTTTTAGGCAATGAATTAAGAATGAGATCCGTGGCTAGCTCCAATGGGATTGGATAGCCAAGTTTCTCAAGGTGCTCTACATAACCTTTCATTTTAAGAAAGCGAGGACTCACTTGTTGCCCTTCATTCATTTTACTAGTAGTGAATGCAACAATGGTCTTGTACCTCTCTTGCCTAGCTTGCTCTTGAAACATGGTTCTCAACTCCACGCCTATCTCATAGGCTTCCAAATGTTCCAAACTTTGTTGGAGTTTTGAACACATAGTAGCAAGCATGAGACAACTTACATCTCTAGAATCATTACGATGTTTCTTGTAATTGTCCCTTTCTACCCTAGGGGCAGTAGGCGGTGGTTCAGCAGGGAGAGGCCCATCGAGAATGTACAACTTATCTTTTTGCCTAAGAACGATTCTTATGCTACGGATCCAATCCATAAAGTTAGTACCATTCTCTTCGAGCTTATCCTTCTCAAGGATTGATCGCAACGACATTGATTGAGTGTTATTAGTCATTATCTACAAATATGCAAAATTTCCAAAATTTAATAAGTACCGATTTTCATTAAAGAGATAAATAATGCATTTTTCAAACAAAATACTCCCACTAAATTATATAACCTTCATATACATCCAATGTATAATATAATTTAATTGGGCTAAGATCCAACTTTAATTTAACTTTTGAGTCCACGGTGGCGGACCGCTCAAAAACTAAATTAATTAGGTAGACAATCATGTCAATCATATCCCATATGATTCTTAGATCCTTTTATGAGATTCTTCGAGAAATCCAATTTCCAAAGCATGTTTAATCTCATCTTTTGCCTAGGCCCAAAACTGTTTTGACGCCTAATTAAATCCAACCATTTTAAACGTATAGGAACCATTCAATTTAACGCACCTTGCGGAGGCAAGCCCACATTAAATTAATGAACCTCATATTGCTCATACATGAATAAAATCAATGCACTTCGCGGAGGCGAACCCACATCAAAATCACCCATATATAAACAAGTGTTTTAATCATGGCATGGCAAAGAAGGACTTAAAACTTTCTTTGAAGGTTCATCACATATAGCATATAACACATTTATGAGCACATAATATAAACATGTTACACATCAAGTTTAGCCACTAAATTAATCCCATTAATTTAAGCATGATATTTATGTGTCATTAGTTTCTCTATAATTATGAGGATGAGACTAATTCAACTTTGGTTATTATCTCCAAATCAAGACAACAAGAAGTGCGGTCGAACTAAGCCATTAGGCAACCACAATCCCGCACTAATTCAAGAAACCAAGAAAGTAGTCCATGTGGCCGAAACTAAGCAATAGATGGTCTCGATGAACGTAGGCCAATTGCATTCACAATTCCACATGGATCTCCAATCATTGAATCAAGAACTTTGTTTCTCAATTTTAGTAATTATGAACTCTTCATAATTCTAACTTCGTTTTATCTTTGAAACTTTGATTGCGATCAATTTTGGGAAACACAATCTCGATGAACGCAGATTAGCCATCCAAAACTTGAACCAATCTAGGAATCACAAGACTAAAACAAATAGGAAAATCAAACCCCAAAATCCACACACAAACCAACTACCCAAAACCCATTCCAGATCAGCAAGTCTGGACTGGTTCTGTTACTGGTTTTGTCGAATTTGTCAAAAATTCCATATTCAGATTTTAACCAAAATCAGAACATATTCTGCCGAGCGAGCGCCCGCCTGGTTATGACCAAGCGCACGCCTGAATGGCCAGAATAGTATAGAATTTTAAAGTTCAAAAATTTTGTCTCAAAATTATTTTTTCCCGATTATTAAAACTTTGATCCAATCAAAAATCAATAATCGAAATAATTCAGAATCCACCATAATTTTTTATTGCGATTGAATCGTGCGATTAAAGTTGCAAAACAATAAACCACATAAAATCACAAAACACATAAGCATCATATATTCCAATATTCATATCATGCAAGGCACATAAACAATTTATATACACATAACATGATCCAAGTATTGAATTAATCAACATGAACGGGGCTCTGATACCACTGTTGGGTTTCGTAGTAACATGCGCAGCGGAATATAGCAATTAAAATTTTAAGAAACCCAAAGCCATGGATCCGCTCATATGATTAAATCAAATACAACATAATGAATAAAGGAAAAAAAAACTAACCCTTGATGACTATCAAAGTTTTCTTCGGTCTTGGTGGAGAAACTTGAAGACTTGATCACGATCACAAAGCTTGAACACGAACTTTGAAGATGATGATTTTCACCCTCTAGCGGTATCCACACTTCGAACGAATATCAAAAGAGCTTCTTTGATCTTGGTTGCTAGACCAATATTATGAAACACACTTTCACAATACAATAAAGAACTATATGGAATTTATTTTGTGAATTATTTTGTTCCTCAATCAATGATATCTTAGAACAAAATAAAATCTCTCTCAAACTCTTTGAGACTCACAAAAGCACTAGTAAATATGGTCTGGCCGAATTGGTGTTTTTATACACAATTAAGATCTATTCCAAATAGGTAACTTGTGTCAAAAACTATTCCTAATCGAATTAGGAAATTTCCAGTCGACATACCGGGCGTCCGCCTGGTTCTACCCAAGCGCCCGCTCATTTGACCAAAAGGTCCGGGCCTTTTAGAACTCATTCAGGCGCCCGCCTGGTTCAACCCAAGTGCCCGCTTGGTTGACCAGGAAGCCCAGAATAATTCCAGAAATTCCCTTGAGGTCCTTCGACCCTAAATTCCAATATAGTCCTTTTAATTAAGATTCGTTCTATTGTGTGTGACCCTCTAGGATTATACTAAGTTGGCAATGGGCTCAAACATGATCCCATAAGATATGATTAGGTTCTAGCAAACCGTCATACCTACCCAAATAGTATAACTAGATACAAGTTCGCATTCCTTTAGAATATGTCATAATCCCTTTGTCCACGATGTCTTTGAACACAAGTCATGGTCAAACAGTCAACTTGTCATGTTCAATACTTTCTCGATTCTGAATATGTTGATAATTCAAATGCTATTGATCCAATCAATCCATTTGAGTCCGGCCGAACATTTCATCAACATCATTCCTTCGAGGGGCCCAAGCTTGACATCTCTCCGTGGAGGGACAAATCCATTTAGCTTATTATTCTTCCCAACGGGAATCCGATTATGCCAATCATACCCTTTATAACTACTCGGTTAAAAGTAGCGTTTGAATATGTCAAACATAATGTTCATCAAGTGGAAGACTATAATAACTTCATGTCTAAGGATTCAAATGACATAACTAATATGAGATATATGTACGACATAGACCATGACATAAATCTCATACAGTGGGTCATGTCCAGTACCTTGTTCCAAACAAGTACCCATAAATCTAACATGATCATCCCATGATCATTTAGCCTTTATACTAGTGCTTAATAAGTACTAGGGACGGGGATTATTATAAGTAAACATGAACAACAATAATAATCAAAACATCTCTTTATTGATATGAAATAAATGATAACAATTACAACGTTTATTAAACGTGCCTAGGGCACCACTACCAACAACCTGGGAGAAGATAGAAAAAACCCTCGTTATTTTACTCATGCTGGTATTCATGGATTCATTTCTAAAGGTGTTGAGTCGTTGGTAACCGTTGTTCCAGGCCAGTGCTACCAGATTGGGTGGTCCATGAGGACTGCTCGTTTGAAATTGACTGCCTTGCTTGTTCGAGCTCGGCAGAACATTGTTGCTCCTTTGAGAATTTCGGGGGTGATTATCTGCCTCGTTTTTGTCATTTTTCCTTTTCTGTATTCGTGTTCTAATCGAGTTCGTTTCTCATGCAGCGATGAGTTCCCACGGAGAGCAGCACCTGGCCACAGCTGCGGCTAAGAAGAAGCTTCCCTCATTTCGGCAACTGAAGAGTTTGAACCTGTCGACTTCATCGGCGGTTGCAAAGGCACAGACTCGAGTTCGTCAGTCCGAACTTGCGAAGAAGAATCCTTCCTCTATCCCTCTAATCTCCATCGACGGTGAGAAGGAGAGAAATGTTAGGGGTCCTAAAGCTGCTACCGAGAAGAGACCTGATGCCTCCGCCACAATGCCATCTCTTTCCACGGAAAAAGAGGTGCCAGCTCGGCCAATCTCAGAAATTTCGAAAAAGAGGGGGCGTTCTGAGGAAACCACCAAACATTCCTCTCTTTCGAAGAGGTCGGCTCCTCGGCTTAGGTTACCCGTGCTGACATAGAGGGTGTCGAGAGTACTGAGGAGGTTGACGAGCTGGCTGATCAGCTTGGCAACGTGACCTTGTTCAGAGGTTTGAACTTCATGCCCGTAAATGGTATAAGGTTAGATTTGGTCGTGCTGTACTTCGTCGAGCAGCCGATTTTGATCATTTTGAGGATCTCATGAAAGAGAAATCTTCCTCTTCTTCTGCGGCGGTCGTCTTGGTTTGCTCCTCAGCGAGGTACGAACTTTTACTTGCCTTGTTTTGGTCCTCTTAATTAGATTTATCTAAGTTAAATTTTTGCAGATGGCGACCCTTGGTCTCTTTCTCTCTTGAAATGGCGAGGAACTCGAAGCCCTAGCTAGGGAAAAGGCAGAGGCGTTGGTGGCCAAGGAGAGGGAGCTTGCTGCTCATTTTGACGAGATTGTTTCTTTGAAAATGAAACTTGCTGAGATGGAGCGCACTCTATCCGTCAAAGATAAAGAGATAGAGACGGCTCGGATGGAAGTGGTGACGGCCCGCTCTAGAATTAACGACCTTGAGGATCAGGTCAAGATGGCGGCGGGGCGCAACACGGAGTTCCTGGAGTGTCTCCATTTATCAGAGGAGGAGAACGAGAAGCTCAGAGCCGAGACCGAGATATCCAAGCAGGCTAATCAGGATGAGCAGGCCATCATTGATAGGTACGAGCAGACCGAGGCCTTTTCCACCAAAGTGCTAGCCAAGGCTATGCCTTATTTTGAGACCGGGCATAGGCACGGCATTAGGGATGCTTACAGCCACGACTATCTTCCCAATGACCCCGAGATTCTAGCCGACCTCATCAAACTCCCCCAATTTAATCCATAGGCGCAGGCTGCCCATGCCATGATCCCTTTTAATGAGGAAGAACTGGGTCAGCTAGATGGAGAGGTCGAGGAAGACAAGTTGGAGGTCTGGTTAGGCCTGAGCTTTTGGCTGTTAACGTGGATACGGTTTTAGCTCGTCGTGCCGCGGAACGGGCTGAGGCTGATAAGATAGCGGAAGGAACTGAAGGGACTGTTGATGAGGGTGAGGTGGCCCAAGATGAATCTCCACCCTTGTAATTTTCTTTTTACTATGTACGCCCCCCGAGGTCGGCTTTTGACCTCGTAATCAATATGATCTTTTATAATTGTAGTTATTTTGTAATGTCGTGTATTTTTCACTTGATCGTTGGTAGGCTAAATTAGCTCGTTCAAGACGAGTGCAAGGTTTGCTTGTTCAAGACAAGGCTTAGCTCGTTCAAGACGAGTGCAAGGTTTGCTTGTTCAAGACAAGGCTTAGCTCGTTTAAGACGAGTGCAATTCAAGACAAAGCGTAACAAATTGACATACATTAAGATAAACGAACTCCTGTGCGATTTCATTATATAACCGAGCTGATACAAGGGGTTACGCTAGTAAAACAGGGGTCAAGTGCCCGAAAAGGGCTAACCTTGGAAATCATAACGTTTAAAACGAGGAAACTTTAATGATAATATTGCCGTAGGTTGTTGGAATGCCATGGGTTTTTGAGGTCCTTCCCTTCAGGGGTCCTCAGCATATAGGTGTCATCGCGAACAATCCTTGTCACGACAAAAGGGCCTTCCCAGTTTGGGGAGAGCTTGTTTTGCTGGGCTTTGCGGTTTGTGGCTTCAATCTTTCTAAGGACCCACTCTCCTACCTAGAAAAGCCGTTTTCTCACCCTTCTATTGTGGTACCTCTTCGTTTTTTGCTTGTAATTCACGGACCTTAAGTGGGCATCCAGACGTTTTTTGTCAATCAAGTCCAGATCGATTCTTCTCCTTTCCTCATTTCTTGCCTCATCAAAAAAAGGCTACCCGAGTTGTTGGTATTGCTAACTCGGCTGGAGCCATGGCCTCTGAGCCATAAGTCAGCGCGAAGGGGGATTCTCATGTGGGGCCTCTAGTGGTTGTCCGGACGGCCCAAATAGCCAACGGGAGCTCGTCGACCCACCTTCCTGCTTTCCCCGTTAAGTTTCTATGCAATACGTGCATCACCAGTTTGTTGGCCACCTCAGCCTGGCCGTTACCTTGAGGGTGAGAGACCGCCGACTTGGTGTGCATGACTCCTAGTCAGGCACATTCTACTGTGAAGGCGTCCGAGAACTGAAGTCCTCGATCAGAGACAATGTGTTTGGGGACCCCGAACCGGCACCAAATTTTATCATAGACAAAATTCAAAACATTGTCCTCGGATATCTTAGCCAGTGCTTTGGCCTCTATCCACTTAGTAAAGTAGTCAACAACCATTACTGTATACTTGAGTTTTCCGCGGGCCAGTGGGAAAGGTCCAATCAAGTCGATCCCCCACATATGAAACGAACAGCTTGCCACGACCGGGGTTTGTTCGGTGGCTAGCAGTCTAGGGATGTCCGCATATCTCTAGCACTTGTCACACTTTTTGACATATTCCACTGCCTCTCTTCTCAAAGTCAGCCAATAGTAACCCATGGTGATGATTTTTTCTGCCAAAGTTCTTGCACCGGGATGGCTACCATACCCCCCTCATGCACTTCTTCCAAGAGATTCTGAGTTTGCTCAGGTGAGACGCACCTCAATAATGGCTTAATAAATGATCTCCTATACAGGACTCCTTCTATTACAACGAAACGAGGAGACTTTTTCTTCACGATTTTCGCTCTTTCCGGATCACTGGGGAGCTCTCCCTTCTCGATAAAATTTCTAAACTCATCTATCCAGCTTGTTGGTGGGATCGATATTTCCATGACCTGAGATCGGCCAATAGCGGGCTGTTCCAAAAACTCAACCCACTTTAATTGATCCGCTTCTCCTAGTTCCATAGTAGCCAACTTGGATAACAGGTCGGCTCGGGCGTTCTCTTTCCTACCGATCTGGGTAATCTGCCAGAACTTAAATCCCTCCACCAACTTTTCAACGAGATCTCTATATCTGGATAAAACAGGGTTGACGACCCATACTCTCCCTTCAACTGACTAACAACAAGTTGGGAGTCCGTGTGAGCCTTCAGGTTTTTGATCCCCATTTGTTTGGCCAAATCAATCCCTGCTATGAGTGCTTCATACTCAGCTTGGTTATTAGAAGTTGGAAATTTGAATCTCAAGGCCTTTTCAACTGTGAGGCCATTTCCTAGATCAATTAACAATACCCTAGCCCCATTATGGTTCTTGGAGCCTGATCCATCAGTGAACAACTGCCAACTCTCCGGAGCCTCAACCCGGCGATCGTTGGTGAGTGAAGAATCTTGTTCGTTGCAGAACATCGTTTCAACCACAAAGTCCACCTATGGCTGCGCTTGGAGGGTCTTTCTTGGTTGATAGGAAATGTCGAATTCAGTAAGCTCGATCGACCAATTCAAAAGCCTTCCTGAGCTGTCCGGTTTGTGCAGAATTTTTCTAAGGGGTCATTAGTGTACACCACTATAGGATGAGCTGAGAAATAAGCCCTAAACTTCCGGGCAGACACTACTAGAGCATAGGCTAGCTTTTCAGCATTGAAGTATCGAGACTCTACATCGTTGAGAGCCTTGCTGGTATAGAAAACCGGCTTGACTCCATTGTCATTTTTGGTCAGCACGGCAGGAACCGCCCTATCTGTGGCAGCAAGATATACGCACAAAGTCTCATCCGGAATCGGGCTGCTGAGTAAAGGGGGACGGCTCAGGTACTCTTTTAATTGTCGGAAAGCTGTAGAACATTCCTCGGTCCATTGAAACTCTTTCCGTCCTCGCAAAACCTTGAAGAATGGTAATGACTTTTCCGCCGACTTGGCGATGAAACGGCCTAAGTCTGCCACTCGCCCGTTCAGCCTCTGGACCTCCTTGACTGAGACGGATTGAGCAATGCAGATATATTTTCAAGGTTTGCTTCAATTCCCCTTTGTGACACCATGAAGCCGAGGAATTTTCCTGCAGTAATTGCTCGGATTGAGCTTCATCTCATTGGCTCTCAAATTGCCAAAAGTTTCCTGCAGATTTACACAGTGGTCTCCATCTCTCGTTTTGATCACCATGTCGTCGATATACACTTCCATGTTCCGGCCGAGCTGACTTTTGAAAACTTGGTTAACCATTCTCTGATAGGTGGCCCCTGCATTTTTTAGGCCGGATGGTATTTTTTTGAAACAATAAGTTCCTTTGCTCATTCGAAAAGCTGTGTTCTCTATATCACGCTCAGCCATTTTTATCCGATGGTAGCCTGAGTAGGCGTCCAAGAAGCTGAGCATTTTGTGGCCGGCTATGGAATCGAAGAGTTTATCTATTCTGGGGAGTGGGAAACAGTCCTTGGGACAAGCTTTATTGAGGTCGGTGAAATCAACGCACATCCTCCACTTGCCGTTGGCTTTCTTGACCATTACAACATTGGCCAGCCATGAGGGATAGTAAGCCTCCTTAACGATCCCTGCTCGTAGTAGTTTGTCCACCTCTTCTCTGATGGCCGTCTGCTTATCGGTTGAGAAGATTCTTCGTTTTTGCTTAATTGGCTTTACGCTCGGATTAAGACAGAGCTTGTGTACAACCACTTCCTCCTTAACCCCTCTCATATCTTCAACTTTCCAGGTAAATATGTCTAAGATCGCCTTCAGGAGGGTGATCAAGTCAGTTCGCTCGTCTGTGGACAGCTGCTTTCCAATCTTGACAGTTTGCTCTGGGAATTTAGGATTAATTGGAACCTCCTGGAGATCATCGATTGGCCTGAGTTTAGGTCCTTCTCTGAATTGTAGGGTGTCTACAATTATGTCAGTGATTCTCTCCACGTCTTCATCGGCTAGAGATGGAGCTTCGTTCTTTATTAGACCGACCATGCTACGCTTCACAATCTTCATCTCTCTCTCAATCTCCTCATCTGTTTTGATTTCACTTACTGCGCCGACCAGCATTGTTTCTGAAGCTTTCATTGCCTTGACCTCGACAACCTCCACAGAATCTTGTTCAAGCTTTCTCTTCATCTTCCTCGTTTCCATCAAATACTCCAAGAATTCTTGAGCTCGGCTCCAAAACAGCCCACTCCAGCCAGTTAGGAAACTTGACTCTTTGGTGTGGTAAAGAAACAACCATTCCAAGCCTGACCTGGCTCGGGATCCCCAAGATGGCGTGGTAATAACATACAACATCTATGACCATGAAAGTGATCGTCTCCTGGATTTTGTAGGGGGCGGTGCCGAGCTCTACGAGGAGGCTCACAGTTCCTTGACATCCGCCTTATGGTTTGTGAATCCTTCTAACCGGCCAGCATAGGGAACTAGCATACTATCAGACAACTCCATTTCCTTGAAACACTTGTAATACAAAATATCCCGGGTGGCCCCGGTGTCTACCAGTAATCGGCTCATTTCACAGTTGTCAATCCTTCCTTCCAAAATGATCGACTGTTCCCTAGATATCTTGCTGGCTTCCAGCTCGTTTAGAGAGAAGGAAATCGTTTCCTCCCTTTAATTGTTCCATGCTGGCAAAAATGGCACTTTTTTCAGACTGTAGATTTGGTTTTTTAGGGCGGTGATCGACAAGGCTTCATCATGGATGCACCCAATTCTTTTCCTGGGGGGTTGTTCCTGCTGGCGTCGCTCATCATAGTTGTCCTTGGTGTCACGACCTCGCTTACCGTCTCGCTGGAGTCGCCGGCCATTGATGATGCAGAAGCTGTTGGAGTGATCGGTTCAAGAACAAGCGGGTTGGATGAATTTCTGTAGATGCGGAGAGTACCAATCGGACCTATAATTGGATAAGTAGCCCTTGTCAGTCTCGGTTCACACTTTCGGTCCATGAAGAGGTTGAGAACACACAGTTGGGCACACGACTAGAACCACATAAGAAAAAGACTTTTTTTTTTATGTCGGAGGGAATGGGTCCCTTTTGGGGTTTCTAAGAAGATAATGGAATCGTCACACTAGTATATAGACCATCTCGCGGTCCCATATACTCATCGGATTCCATCGCGTTTGTGAATCATACATGTGTTGGGATTAAACTAAATTAATGTAGTAAAGCATACATGCGGGGACCGATTTTTTATTTTCGTCCGAAATAACCACTTTTGGGGACGGATTTTTATTGCGTCCATTTCAACAAGTTGGCATGTATGATTTGAAAACATTAGTTTAGGGAAATCTTGGTACATGGAAACCGACTTGGTCACGGAGTGTTAGACCCTAACTAGAATTGTGTGGTTTGTGCTCGGCTAAAGAGAGGCTTAAAGGTCACCCCCGGCATGTAGTCATGAACTACACCACGGGCTGATGTTTACCGATTCGAAAGAGCCAAGGTCGAGTGGAGCTTGAAACTTTCTAGGACGGGCCTCGACGGGTTTGGGGTTGGACTTGTGCGACTCGACAGTGAGCAATTTATAGGAGTAATGTGCATGTCGTGTGAGGTCTTCACGTGACATTTTTTTTTTTTTTTTTTTTTGAAAAGAAAAGATAAAAAAAGCACGTAAATTACAACTCCCGAATCACACGTGTGACCGGTAAATAAACACAAAGTTAAACAGTCCAAGGGTTCAATTCTGTTCTGATGCAGGCAACTGTGCCCACACCCCACTATTCTGTTCAGTCACTGAAACATGTTATTGCCCTGGAAATTGGCCCCAGAAGCGTGCGCCTTGGGCTGGTGTTGTGGGAAGCGCGCGCCTGGCGCATTGTATCTGGGAGGCGCCCGCTTCTGGGCTAACCTGTCAGATTATCAGAAAGTTATGGACTCAGGGGATTGCCCTGGTCCTGATTGTGTGATGAAACCCCTGCAATGTTTGTTAGCATGAAATAATAGGAAGAACACATGGAAGGCGGGCAATTCTGGAATTTGACGCGGGACGCGTGCGCTTTGGACCATGAAGGTCCGAGGCGCGCGCTTCCCATATCAATTCCCAGAATGCCCAGAAAAGTGAATTATGAACAGAAACACAAGTTTAACCCTCAAGCAGTCCCCAGCGGAGTCGCCACTGTAGATACCCCGGGGGTGGAGGTCGCGGCCTTAGGCCAGAGCGCACGGGCTCGTCCTAGGATGTCTAATTTTGTTTTAGAGTCGCCACCCATGTTTTTGAGGAACGTAAGAAAGCCTAATGTTTATGAGCCTAAGTTTGATTTACGAAAACAGAGATTCTTTGGGATGAGGGGTTCGGGGGTTAGGTTACAAAATGGGAAGTACTTAAGCACCCATTTCGCCCGAGCAAAGTCGATCTTGTTTGTTCATAATTCACTTTAAAGTTAAATGTGTTCTTTCTATTTGAATGATAATAAAAAGGGGTTTTAAAGTTTAAAATGTAGGGAGATGACTCCTAGGCCAATTCAATGTAATGAAAGGACCATTGGTGTCATGTCCCAATTTGTTTTGGGGTGATTGCACATTTGATTGGAGAAGAAGAAGAAGAAGTAGAGAAGAAGAAGAAGAAAAATGCTTAAGACATTTACCTATAGTATCCTTTGAAGAGAACCTTTTGAAGAGCCTTGAAGAAGAGGTTGAATGCTTGGTTGACAAAGGCCTCAAAGAAGTCCCAAGGAAAAGTCTAGAAAAGAAGTGAGTAAAAAGGTCCCTTCCAATGATGGATTGGAGGGTTTTTATAGTTGAAAGAGGACTATTTTTGGAGCCAAACGGAGTCTCCAAGAAATTTTTCCCTGGCAAAATCATGTATAATGAGCAAGGGAGAGATTCTTGGGCAGAATCTGTAACTGACACACCCCAGAAGCGCGCGCATCCCACCTAGGCGGCGGAAGACGCACGCGTCTGGCCTTAAGAGGCGGAGGCGCGCGACTCTGAAAAGCAATTTTTGATAGAATGGACTAGAAAGTTAGAATTGTTATTCAGTTTAGTCCCGAGACTTAACGGAATTCGTCTGGAACTTAACCAAAGTAACAGAAACTAACAGAAAACACTTAAAAGAGGGAGAAACACAAAATCAAGTGTGCAATCGGGGTGAGCGGTCCAAGGCGGGGTGTCTACACTAATACCTATGGACCTAACATGACCATCATGTTTAGCTTGTGGAAGTCCCTTTGTTAGCGGGTCCGCGACATTGTTATCAGTAGGTACTCTGCATATATTCACGTCTCCCCTATCAACGATCTCTCGAATAATATGAAAAATCCTAAGTATGTGTTTGGATTTCTGATGTGCTCTTGGTTCCTTTGCTTGAGCAATAACACCATTATTATCACAATAAAGGTCTATTGGATTAGCAATACTAAGAACCACTTCAAGTTCAGTGATGAACTTCTTAATCCAAACAGCTTCCTTTGCAGCATCCGATGCAGCAATATACTCAGCTTCCGTTGTAGAATCAGCGGTTGTACTTTGCTTGGAACTCTTCCAGCTTACAGCTCCACCATCTATATAATATTTAAAAGCACAATCATTTTGAGGCCTCTCATAACGCCATGTGGAATTCTTACGTGGAAAGCCACGTGTCTTTATGCTATTTGTTGGCTTGATTTTGATTCTTTAAAAAAAATGTAAATATCCTACTTTTGAAAATTTTCGAGCTGATCTTTCTGTGAGAGGGATATGGATCAGATCCTATTCATATCTCAACAAATTTAATCTTTCACTCAAAAAAAATATATATCATACCTTCTAAAAATTTTAAGATGCTGTTAGTGATAAAATAATTAGGGTATTATTCAATTCAAATCTCAACAAATCAAATCTTTTTCAAAACACAAATTTTGAGCTGAAAAAAAAGATATCCTACCTTCTAAAAATTCCGAGATGCTGTTAGTGATAGGAAAGTTTTGAATATTTATTACTGTCCTATTTTAAATACGGATAAATAATTACAATTTGAAATTCTGGTAGGATTACCTATTTTAAAGTTTTGTGATTCATTTACCTAATATAATCAAAGTCCTGCCGTGAAGGTAGTCATCTACTACAACGAAATTTTAAATTCAATATCTTTAAATTTTATAAAAGAATAATTATCTCAACAATGTGTTTAAAAGAATAATAATCTCAACAAATCAAATATTATCAAAGCTATGAGTCATTGTATAAATTTTAGTTAAATTAAAACATGGATAATACCAAATCATTTAAATTTTAAATATCATATTATTATATTAGATAATCACAAAAAAAAATTGATAAAGAAATTTTGTACTTAATAAATAGCATGTTCTTTTCCTTCCTTCAAAACCATGGCCGAGACCCTTTCCGTTCCCAAAATCCTTGTGATCGAACAACGTTATTGCCCCCTTTATGGTAATGCATCCTGTAAATTTTGTATGTTCCCTTTTCTTTTGTTTGATAATTGTTTATTACTACGTCTGTACTGATTTTTCATCTTTTTTAATTTTTATGATCTGAATGTTTGCTTAGATTTGCATGAGGACTGAAGCATTAATGCATTCGTTTCTTTTCATTCATGTTTAGCAGCAAGTTAAAAATAAATAAATCTATTTCACATTTAGGGACAGAGGTATGCCAATCTTACCATATATAGGTAGTCATTAAAAAAAAACATGATTAACGTTGGTTGAGTATCGTTTCCTTTATTTAGTTATGATTTGAAATTCAAAAGCAAATTCCAAAATTGAAACAGAAACAGATGGGTTTTATATATAAACCTTAATTATCATTTGAATTTAAAAGTCTACACACTGGCCGTTTATACTAAAATTAAGTAATACTTAATTACTTCCCTAATTTAATTGAAGTACAAAATTGTTTATTATTAATTACAGAAGCCACACAAACATTTTCTTGATTTCTTATGTCCACTCCTACTAAAAATAAGCACGAGTATAATTGATTACGATTGATTTGGTATCTTTTCGTTATTTTAGGCATGATTGTATTTCAAAAACTAATTTCATTTCATATTTTTTAAAAAGACACGGATTACTTATTAAACCATCTTTTACTAATAAATCTCTAATAGTCTTGATAACGGCATTCATATTCTATACACCTATATCAGCTTTCTTCTTCTTCATCAGGTCATTCAAGGTAAATCAATTATGTTTCTTTTTTCTTATTGCTTTCTGGTTTCTTTTTGTGTTTCTTATTTAGTTTTGCTTTAATATTCAGTTTTTCATTGTTCAGAGATAAACTATGTAATGCAAGTGTTTTTATGAAATAAAAAGGAATATGGGAACCTGCGTCCACTAAGTTATGGATAAATGAAAATGAAAAATTAATTTTATTGTTGCTACACTAATATTAATTTATTTATCTTTTTATTTTATTTTTGAAAAAATCAATCTTTTTAAGGCATTCATACGTGGTAGTATGCCTTTCATATCAAAGGTGAAAATGATTATGTTTTACTTATTATATCGGTTCCTTTTTTAAGTTTTTCTCATATAAGATTTACTATATATTACTACGTTCCTGTTTTTCCCCACAACCATTTAATTTCTTATTTTGGGATGTTGGTCCCAAAGGGCAACAAGGGTATGAAAAATAGCTAGAGAGGGGGTGAATAGCTGTTTTAAATTTTTTTTCGTACCCTTGATAAACTCAGTTGCAAATGCGCACTTTATCAAGTAAGCGTTATGATATGCGCCTAAGTGAGTGAGTGAAATGCACATCGGAATTTAGTAATGTAAATAGGCGCAAAGTATGATAAAGGGGATGCACACACACTCTAAGTATTTTGGCTCAAAGTGGGTGAAATAAGAAACTAAGGAAAATGATATAACAAACACAACACAGTTTAGTCAATCAATCTACAATGAATAAACAAACAAATAGTTAGATATGATATGAACTTGAAAGGAAATAGCAAGATAGTAAGTACGCGCTATTTGGAGAGGTTCGATCGGGAAAATGATCTACGTCCTCTACCAAGATGATTAGTCTTGGATTTCTAATGGAGATCTTATATAATGAGAGAGTGTTACAAATTACAATCGTTTTGAGCTTATACACTAACTCAAGATCTATTTCTATGAAAGAACAAATCCTAGACAATAACCGGTGTATCTCTAAAAGAAAGATCTAATTGATCAAACTTAAAGAGGTGCGTGTGTGATTTTATATTCAAGGCTCTTTAGATCTTTGAGATTGAGAGCACAAGAAAACTAAAGTGTTTTTGCTTGAGAATCTGGGTTAAGGATGAAGTTATGAAGATGTTCTTGAGAATTCTGGTAAATCAAAGGCAATCTTCAAATCTTCAACAAATGCTTGAGAGAGAAATTCGTGAAATGCTTAGCAACTTCAAATGGTTGAAGTTATGAGGTATTTATAGTAGAGCCCCAAAAACTAGCCGTTGGAAATCCTTGGTGAGTCAGAGAAAGGACGGATGTGCTGTCGCTCATTGAGTGGAGAACGTGTCCTTTTATAGCCGTTAGACACATAACACAAATATGACCGTTATGGACAGGTGTCCTTAGATGCAGGCTCATACGTGTCATTTTCTCACCGTTGGATCATTTGATCTTCGTTAAATCACTGAGTGTTAAATCACTGAGTGTTAAAAACACTTCTGTTCATGATTCTACAATGGAAGAGCTTTCACAATTTCTTAGCATTACTATGCTCCCGTCGAATCTCGACGGGTTACTCACTAGTTTAACATAAACACAAAACCCGATTGCGATCGACTGTCATCTCTATCAGTTTGGAAGATTGCATCCGTGTAAGCATTTACCACGAGATCATCTTCCATTCCTCCATAGACCAAAAATGAATGTTTAGTCCTTCTCAAGTACTTAAGAATCGCTTTTATAGCATCCAGTGATTTTTGTAACGACCCCAAAACCCGTCCCAATTTATTTTATATTTTTGGGGATTTTAATTTGAACTTATGTGTGCATTTTATGTGTTGCATAATATTTTATGACTTGCAAATATTGTATGATTAAATGTGCTATTTATTTGGTTAGTAGTAATAATGGTTAAGGGAGTTAATTGAATTAGTAGAAACTATAGGGTCCTTTGTGAAATTATAAGTATAGGGGTTTAAGTGTTTAAATTAGAAAGTTGAGGGGCCTGAGTGAAACTTTTAAAATATCAAGATCCTTCTTATCCCTTGCTTTCACTCTCTGCGTAGAAAACATTATACTTTCTAAAATTTCTCTGGTTCAAGTAGAAGAAAGTAAAGGTAAGTTTCATCCTATTTTAATTTCTATCTTTTTAATTACTTCTCCGTTTTAAAAACTAATTATATTAAAATGATCAGGGCGTTGAGTAGGACATTTCTACCCGATCAAAATATATTTCATTTATATTTTCCCCAGAATAGGTAAGTTACTAATTCCCTTTAAATGTTAAAATGATCATATATGTTATAATTGATACTTGTAATTATTAATTTTGTGATTTGGGTGAATTTTGTGATACTTGTAATTTTGGGACAAAGGGAGTATTAATATACTGTGAAGAAAAACAATGGTTTAGGCTTGAAAGTGGGGTCTTGGGTATTGCCTAGTTGTTAGTAAAGGTATACTTATACTTTTGGGATGGTAAAATATTTAAATGGAATAAAAGAAAATTATTCTATTATTTGTGGGACGGTAAAAAGAATGAAATAAACTTGAAAGTAAAGTTCTGGGCATGTATTGCACTCCTGGGTATTGTTAGTGTTGTTAAAATGCTAGTGAAAGTATACTCCTACGTTTGGGACGGTGGAATAGAGGGAGTATAATTTATACAAGTTTTGGCCTCCGAGGTGTGTTGGGTGGCCGCCCAAATAGGGCGTGCGGCCGCACACTCATCTGGAAGGTTTTTGTATTGGAGCAGGGCATTTTAGGCGGCCGCACAGGATGGTGTGGGTGACCGCCCAGGGTTGCTGGAAAAGTTGAGTGTTTCAATCTAAGTGATTTAGAGTTTAATCTTGGTCTAGGTCTTAGGTGATATCCTAGAGTACCTAGAGGGTTGTTGTGGAATCACCTAGTGTTTGAAATTGGTTCCTTTGTGAACATATGTGTTGTGGAATTGGACTAAATGTTAATTGGATATTGTTGAACATCTTTTGATGTGGTTTGGATTGGTTCATCTTTGTGATGTGTTTGGCTTGGTTCCCTACTTTAGAATCATTGCCCCCGGTTGTTGTTTAAGCAAGTATTCATTACTATGCTCGTGTTTAAAGTCCAGCTGGTACTTGTTGTGGAGTCAGGTAGTGGGAGAATTATAGTGGCACAAGTTAAGTTCACTATAAGGTTTTCCATTGGTAACTTGAGTCAGGCAGTGAGGGAATTATAGTGGCACACAAGCCAAGTTCACTATAAGGTTTTCCACTGTTGCCTTTTCTGTTTTCCCCAGTCCAGATTGGCCTTGGATGGGATGAATCGCTCCCTTGCGTGAGTCTTGGGTTATGACTTTGTGTCATATTCCCCCGTTGTTACTTTGATTCTTATGGTTATGGTTTGGTTTTCGGGATCCCGGATTCAGCCATTTATGCTGCTCAGATGGTTTTCTCAGATGGTATTCTCAGATAGTTATGTTTATTGGGTAAACCTTGGCTTGGTATCCACCTGAGTGTGGCATTTGTGGTATTTGTGGTATATGAGTTGGTTTTACCTCTCATACTATGTGCTATGTGATGCTTATGATATTGTTCTTTATGCTTATCATTTTAGCATGAAACGTTGTTGCATTTTAGTATCTTACTGAGATTCATTCTCACCCCTTATTTGTTTACTGTTTTAGATAAAGGCGAGTCCAGGGGATAAGTCACTTCACAAGGGAGGACGTCGGGTTGATAATCCATTTTGGAAAGTAAGTGTGGTTTAAAGGTTGCATTATATAAATGTATAACCTTTGGGGTAGTGTACCCGAGACTGTATCCGTGTATCACCTGTTTTGTTAAAGTGTGGTAATTGTACATTTTGTATAAGAGTTTGTAAGCCTTCGGGCTAAGTACTTTCGTTTGTGAAAGTTGTTTGTACAGTTTGTTTGAAAGTTAATTGGAAGTCTTTGAACTTCAAGTGTGGATTTTGTTAAACTTTATGAAAGTATATTTCAAAAAATTTCTAAAAGTGTTTTATGACGTCTTCCAATCGTGTCCCGAGCGTGGGCCAAGTAGGACCACGGTCTGGGGCGCGACAGTTGGTATCAGAGCTAGGTTGTAGATGGTATAGAATGACTAAGTGACCTAGGAGGGTAGTTGTGTATAGGGTGAGTAACGTTGAGAGTCTTATGCAGGCACTTATTGAAAATGGTTGGGACAGAAAGAGATCAGTCAGGGCCTTCAAGTCAAGGGAATGTTTGAAGCAGCCATGAAAACTCTTAATGATTAAAGACAAGGAGAAAATATTTGATGTCTTGAGATATTTTGATAAAGATCAAGTCAGGTTTGCTACTTATAAACTGAGTGGAGCTACTGAGTATTGGTGGTAATCTTTGAAAACTTATTGGGATGAGACTTATGTACCCTATACTTGGGAAAATTTTCTAAAAGAAGTTCAAGGAACATTTTATTCCCCGGGTGGATCAAGACAAGAAAGAAATGGAGTTTCTCAACTTAGAGCAAAATGTTATGTCCGTGGCTCAGTATACATCTAAATTCACAGAGTTATCCAGGTACTAAACTCATTTAGTTGCAACTGAGGAAAGGAAGGTGATGCGATTTGTGAGAGGATTAAGAATTGTGATCCGAATTCAATTAGTATTCCCAAGTTACAGGATGTTCAAGATGCAGTTGATAGAGTTTATCAAGTGGAGCACCATATTGAAGATCATAAGAGGAAAGTTGAACTATCAAGTGTGGAAAGGCAAGGAAGACCCAACTACAGTACGGTGAAAATCGAGGAGGTCAGGGAATATCATTACAAAATAAAGGACAACCTCAGGGGCAATCAATTGCCAACAATCAAGGTAACACCTCGGGAAATCAAAGTAGAAGGATATGTAATTATTGTCAGAAGGAAGGGTATTCTGAAGAAAGGTGTTGGAAGAAGTTAGGTAAGTGTTTGAATTGTGGTCAGTTTGATCATTTTTAAAGGGATTGTCCTAGAACCAGAATGTATCATATGGGAGTGGAGCTGGATCATCACAGGGTCAGAAGAGGGATGCCTCGGGAAAGCCTAAGATGCAGGGTTGTGCTTTTGCTACTAATCAATAATAGGCTTCAGATTCTTCTGCCGTGATAGGAGGTATAATTTTTATGTCTAGTTTGAGGGCACGTTCACTTATAGACCCCGGCTCATCGTATTTATATGTGTCTGTGCATTTTTGCACATCAGTTAGATTTGTCTCCTGAGTCTCTACCTTATGTGTTAGAGGTGTCCACTCCTATGGGGGAGTGTTTGGCAACTGATAGAGTGTTGCATACTTGTGATGTGCATATTCGTGAGCATGTTGTACTTGCTGTTTTAGTTGTTTTGCCATTACAAGATTTTGATATTATCTTGGGAATGGGTTGGTTAAATAATTATCATGCTTCAGTTAATTGTTATAAAAAGGGTTGTCACATTTTCTATTCCTGATGTGCCTGAATTTACTTTGAGGCTACTCCTCGGGGTAGAGAGATTCATATTATTTCTTATGTGAATGCTAGAAAGTTGTTGAACCGTGGTTGTACGGGGTATTTGGCCAGTGTTTTAGATACTATTAAAAAGGGTTTTTGAAATAGAGGATGTGCATATTATTATAGAGTTTCCTGATATATTCTCAACTGAGTATTCTATCCCTCCTGATAGGGAAATCGAGTTTTGTATTGACTTACTTCCAGGTACTACCCTGATATTTGAGGTACCTTACAGAATGGCTCCATCTGAATTGAAAAAGTTGAAAGTTCAAATGCAAGAGTTACTTGATAGTGGTTTTATTCGACCCAGTGTATCACCGTAGGGAGCTTCTATGTTGTTTGTAAAGAAGAAGGATGGGTTTTCGAGACTATGCATCGACTATAAAAAGTTGAATCAGGTGACTGTAAAGAACAAATATCCTTTGCCTCACATTGATGATTTATTTGATCAACTTCAAGGGTCTGTTGTCTTTTCGAAGTTTGATATTGAGGAGTGGTTATCATTAGTTGCAGATTCATTCTGAAGACATCTCTAAGACTACTTTTCGTAGTAGATATGGTCACTGTGAGTTTCTTGTCATGCCTTTCGGGTTAACTAATGCTCCCGTTGTTATGGATATGATGAATCGGGTTTTCAAACCTTATCTTGATACCTTTGTGGTTGTCTTTATCGGTAATATCCTTGTTTATTCTAAATCTCGAGAGGAACATGAACAATATTTGCGAATGGTTTTGTCCGGGCTCCGATGGAAGCAGTTATTTACGGAATTTTCTGGGTTTAGCGGAGTATTATTGAAGATTTATTGAGGGGTTTTCAAGATTGCTAACCATTCACTCAGTGGACTTAAAAGAATATACCATATATGTGGAATGAAAAATGTCAAGTCAGTTTTGAGGAATTAAAGAAGAGATTGACCATTGTACTTATTCTTGCGTTACCTAATGGAAATAATGATTTGGTTATTTACAGTGATGCTTCGAGGAAGTCAACTTCTTGTGAACAGAACTATCCGACCCATGACATAGAGCTTGTTGCGATTGTTTTGCGTTACATAAGTGGAAACATTATCTTTATGGAACAATGTTTGAGATTTTTACAAATCATAAGAGTTGAGATATCTTTTCTTCCAGAAAGAGTTGCACAACCGACAGCGTAGATGGATGAAGCTTGTAAAGGACTATGATTGTACCATCTCTTATCATCTGGGCAAGGCAAACATGGTTGTAGATACTATTAGTCAGAATTTTCACATAGTTTCGAGGATGGCCCGAGAATGGAAGATGTTAGAGGATGCACGAGATTTGTGTTCACATGAATCGAGACATGGAGTTATGTTTGCTAATAATAGAGTATTTCCAACTTTAATTCAACAGATAAAATATGCTTAGAAGGATGACCCCGAGATGAGAAAATTAGTGGATAAAATCGAGGATAGAAAATTTGAATATTTCTCTCAAAGTTCTGAAGGAGTATTAACTTATAGAGGACAGCTATGTGTACCAGATATTGATGGAATTAAACACCAAGATCTTGATGAGGGTTACGAGTTCAAGTATATTATTCATCCCGGAGTACCAAGATGTATCAGAATTTGAAACAATATTTAAGTGGAATAATATGAAGCGGAAAATAGCGGATTATGTATCAAAGTGTTTGACTTATCAACAGATTAAAGCTGAACATTAAAGACCTGCCGGTCTACTTCAACCTCTAAAGATACTTGAGTGGAAATGAGATTATGTCACGATGGATTTTGTGTTAGGGTTTCCTCGTACTTGAAGAAAGCATGATGCAGTTTGGGTAATCGTGGATTTGACGAAACGGTCCAGCTCTCCTTGGTCCACTCTTTGCTGGATGACTCGTTTTATGGACAAACAGTCTTCGGTCTCGTGTCCAAAATCCTTATGGAACGCGCACCATTTACCTGAAGCCCTTTTTCTTTCCTCATTCCCCACCATAGGGCGAGGGGGGAACATCTCAATCAAGTTCATGATTTCTTTGTGAGATCTGGTCAGTGGAGTGAAGACCTCCTCCTTGATCTCCTTTATTTCCGTGCTCCGAGTTCGGTTGTTACCCCTCCTCGAGTCACTTTCTCTTGGTTCCCTGTTGCTACGCTTGTTGGCCACACTTGATTCTTCCTTCGCTTTTCCATTTCCTTCCTTGGCAGTTCGCTTGTTGGCTAGCTCAGCCTGAGCTACACGGTAGGCCCTTTCATACAAGTCTCCCTTTGTTTCTGGAGGCCTTATCTCGAACTCAAACTTCAGTTGAGACGCTCTCATGCCCGCGGTGAAGGATACCATCACCATATCGTCTGTCAGTCCTTTGATCTGTTCATCTAGGTGTAGACACCCCGCCTTGGACCTCTCATGTCCCGATTGAATACTCATTCTCCGTCTTCCTCTTTTTTGTTAAGTTTTTTTTACTTTTCGTTAACTATCATTTCTTTTTGTTAAGATCTTGACTTACTCCGTTAGTCTTGGGCTTGACTAAGTGACAAGGTCAACCTTGAGTCTTTGTTTAATTTGTTTTTGTTGACTTTCATTGTGTTTGTTAAGTTTCTGACTAATTTCGTTAGTTTCGAGGCTTAACTGCGTAACGGGGTTAACTTTTGGGCTAAATATTGATTTTCTGAAGGTGGGACGTGCGCGCCTCCTCCCTCCTTTGTGGGAGGTGTGCGCTTCCCATGGGGGGGGTGGGATATGCGCGCTTCCCACCTTCAGAATCCCAGATTTTACCAAATTTCCCTCCTTTTCTGATTTGTAACCCCCAAGGCCAATATGCCTTGGCTTGATCCGGGAAAGAGCCATCTTGTGACCACAAACACTTCCCTAACACCTATAAATACCTCTTCATTCCACCATGGAGGGGAGGAAGGATTTTGACTCAAGAAGACTCTAAAAAACACAAAAGTTCATTTTCAAAGGGTGGTTACTATAGACAATTTTGGTTCTTCCCCATTCAAGCATAAGGTACAATGTTCATTCTCTTATTCTAAACTCTTAATCTTATTTATTACTTATCTTTATTAAAACTCTTTATTTGCTTTCTTCATCTTTCATCTCTTCTAATGTGTATGCAATCTCCATAAAAAGGAATACAACCAAAAGGCCACTTCACTATTGAAGTTTGGTCAAGGTTACATTCCAACATTCTAAACTCCACTTTAATTTCCCCATTTCATATCAATGTAATTTTTACATGTAATCTTTAGCATAAATTTATAAATAAAACAATCCTCTTTTATTTCTCTTTTATTTTCCCCTTTTCTTTATTATATATTTTTTAGCGCATTTTAAAATAATAATAGAATGACATTTAGCATTAGAACACCAATAGTAGCAAGACCGCGTAAGCGGGGCGGAGTGGGTGTTTAAGTACTTCCCACTCCGTCACCTAACCCCCTAACCCTTCTCTTCCCGAATCTTTGGTTTCGTAATATACAAATAGACTATTTCTTTAGGTTTTTCTTATGTTTCCTCAATAACATAGGTGGCGACTCTACAAATTAAAACCAGTTAGACATCCTAGGATAATTCACCACTCTAGCCAAGTAGTGGGTTTTTTCGGGGTATCTACAGTGGCGACTCTGCTGGGGATAACTTAGAGGGTAAACTTGCGTTCTTAACTTTTGGTGTTCTTATTTCTGCATTCTGGGCATTCTGGTGGAAAAAGGTGGGAAGCGTGAGCTCTGGCCTCCTTGGCCTAAGGCGCGCGCCTCCAACCTTCACCACCAGAATCGCCCGCCTCTCACTTGTCCTTCAAATTACATGTTATTGTGCTAACAAGTTTCTGTAGGGGAAAGAATTGTTATTTAGGGCAAGGCAATCCCTTGAATCCACGAGTTTGCAGGTATTGCCTAGAATAGGGCGCCTCGGCCTCTCTCGCTCGGAGGTGCGCGCCTCCCACTCTCACTACCCAACGCGCGCGCTTTTGGGCAAATTTCCAGAAACAGAACAGTGAACAGAATGCACAGAATGATAGTGTGTGGGCACCGGTCCTGCACAAAATAATTTTTATTTTCTGTTTATTTTATCGGTCACACGGGTGATTCGAAAGGTGTAAATATGTGCTTATTTGCTTTTATTTTGTTTAAAAAGTAAAACAATTTTTGTCACATGTTGGACCTCACACTACATGCACATATTCTTATCAATTGCTCACTATCGAGGCACACAAGTTCATAACCCCAAACCCGTCGAGGCCCGTCCTAGAGAGTTTCAAGCTCCACCCGACCTTGACTCTCTCGAAGCGGTAAACCTCAGCCCGTGGCGTAGTTTATGACTACATGCCGGGGGTGACCTTAAGCCTCTCATTAGCCGAGCACAAGCCCAACACAATTCTAGTTAAGGTCTAACACTCCATGACTAAAGTCGGTTTTCATGTGCCGAGATTTTCCTAAACTAATGTCTTCAAAACATACATGCCATATGGTTATCATGGACGAAATAAAACTCCGTCCCCAAGTGGTTATTATGGATGAAAATAAAAAAAATCTGTCCCCACATGTATGCTTTACTACATTAATTTAGTTTAATCCCGACACATGTAGGTACCACAAGCGTGGTGGAATCCGATGAGTATATGGGACCGCAAGAATGTCTATATACTAGTGTGACGATTCCACTATTTTTCTAGAAACCCCAAAAAGGACTACGTCGTTCCGACTTTTGTAAATAAAAAAAAAGAGTCATTTTTCCTTATGTGGTTGAGTCTTTTCCTGTTTGTGGGTTAATTTATTTTCTTCAAAAAAGTGTTTGTGGGGCCATCCTAAGATCAACCGTGCTCTTTCAATAGGTCCAATGGCTTCCAACGGCAAAAACAACAATGATGGGTACATTTTTGTGTCCAACGAAAGGCTCTTCAACATAATGAGAGCCATGAGGGAACATATGGATAGACTTACCGAGGATACCCGCCGAAAAGACGATTTGTGGCAAGACCGTTTTGATCTCGAGAGGAGAATTCACAAGGAAGAGATTTCCGAACTCAAGGCCCGTCTGCAAGAGCTCACCGACAACAAAGGAAAGGCCAACGGTAAAGCATGCTCGAGTGGCCCTCCCACAAAAGCCACAAAAGTACCGCCAACAACCGAGTTTTCACTCCTCCCCTAGGAATGACCCGAGCCGAAGCACTTGAAACTTTTATGGAAAGGGGAAAGGTTAAGCCTTTGGAAGGGTACAAGCCGAAGACGATACCGGAAAATCATGCATTTGGTGAATGGTGCAACTACCACAAGCATAACGGCCACACTACCGAATGTTGCTTCCTTCTCCGAAACATCATCCAAGATTTGATCGACAATGGTGAATTTACCTTAGGTGAAGAGCAACTTATTAAGGAAGAAGCTTAGATTTGAAATGGGGATTCAACAAGAGATCATGCAACAAGGAGACTACAACGACATGGGGGATGATGACAGCAATCTCCGTTTCTCTTTCTCTACCTAGTAATAGGATAAAAAAAAAAGGAGTCAAAGTCCTCTTAAGTGTGCATTAATGTTTTCCCTCGTCCCATGTTAAATTTTGAGTCAAGTATCAAATAAAAGTCGTTCTTGTCCTCATACACTCTTCCAAGTTCAAATTAATTCTTGGCAAAATGACGAAAAGATGTCTAAACAAGTTTTAGAATGAAGGCCATCACTTGAACCCCTAGGGGCTAAACATCGTGACGAAGGCGACAACATCAACGACAAATCCAAGACATCAAGCGCCAAAGAAAGATGGAGCAACAACCATAGAAAAATCAAGCAATGTTTCAAAGGGGGATAAAAAAAAAATCCCCCTCAGTCAAAGAAGTACACAAGATCAATATCATTTTCCAAGGACGAAGCAACAACAACAAATCCTCACGACGAAGGAGCATTCACAAGAACTACGGTGACCTGAGCCTCTACACTGGAGGAACGTAGGTAACCTGCGGGTTCGGTCTCATGCAAGAAAGAAGATATGTTTAGCCCTAGTACGTTATGGTGATCGGCCTTCATCTCGAACTTTTCAAGACATCTTTGTACGAGTCATTTGCCAATGAATTAATCACCTCAAAATTGAACAACTTTCTTAGATTTGGAATCGCTTTCACGTTCCTTGTCGAGTCTAGGGGCTTCTTATCTTTCAGCGATACTCCCAGTTTCTTGCAATCAAATTGGGGCTTTCTTTCTCTTCTCTCCTAATGACTTACTTGCCTTCGCAAGTCATTCAATAAATAAAAATACATGTCAATACTAGGGACCACTTCCCTAGTCAAGTCAATGTCACTCATCATTAGTGACAAAAGGTCTCCACCGCAAAATTACATGTCTCTCATCCTCAGCTAGAGTCAATGCACACTTCCTCATCAATTGAGTAAAAAAAAAAAGACGCAAAAGAGATGCCCGCTAGATTGAAAACCCGAAAGGGCGGTCTAGGCAAAAAACATGGTGCATCATAAAAAAAATGAGAGAGTGAGAGAGAGAGAGGGAAAGAGAAATGGAAATCCCCGGCCGCTAAAGAAGACAACCGCACAAGTTCTATATTAAATCTCCTCAGCAAGTCAATTCCCCACCGAGTCAACTTCGGAATTGCAAAAGGCTCTACAAGATACGGCACAATCAAAGGTTGTCTTGGGTTATTGGCATAAGTAAAATTGTTCTTGCAATGTGCATTATTGGGTTCATGAGAAAGAAGGCCCGTGGTAACCAAGATCCATCCGAGAACATGCCTATCATTGAAGGGTACAAGGTTGCACAAATAGTCCCCAACAAGACAATTGGTTTGGGCAGCAAATGGCAACAACGTGTGACTTAGTTTTCAAAGCTTCTTCAAGCATGTGCCCCTACAGTATGTCAAAGGGTTTCACGCTAAATGGAGTAACTCTTGCCGTGTCCTCTTATGTTTATTCCCTCGTACGAGGACGAGTCTCTTGCTTTGCTCGACAAATGATGACGCCCTAGGGGCTATGTGACTTAAGAAAGAGAGCTTCTTTTTCTTCCTTTGACAGTTAATGAGCCCTAGGGGCTACGCTCAAGAAATATGTGTGAGACTATCCTCACAGTCTCTCAAAGGGAATGTCAAGAAGCCTTCTTGTCATGTGTACTCGTGCCTGTTCTCCCAATCAAGGATAGGCCTTTCTCGCTCTACTTGTAATCAATGGTGGCACACTAGGGGCTACAATCAAGCCTGAAAGGCTCCCTCAGCGAGAAGCAATTCACGTCACCTCCCAACGATGGCCATAGCAAAGCCATATGCAGCATTGGAAGCATCCTCAGTTTTGGCACCAAAGGTCTCAAGGGGCTTCGCAATCTACAATCTTTGGGCTACGGCATTATAGTAATCCAAGCAAAGGGAAATATTGGGGCTTCGCAATTGAAAATATTTTTGGGGGATGATACCCGAGCAATGCAATATGGGAGTAGTCTTATGGCTTCATGAAAGCGATCAAGCTTCAAGGGTCTCCTAGTACTTCACGTCAAAGGTCTTATGGTTTGAAAGGAGGGCTCCGATGTTATGAATGAATTTGATGAATCTTATGTTGTGACTTACGAAGAGGTTATGAAGAAAGTCTTAGAGAAAAGAAAAAAGATTCAATATGCTAAACTCTATCAAAACAGGGTTATAGCGGGAAATGCCATGGCCAATCCCAATGGTTATGCAATTCAGGACCCCCTTCTCCAAGATCAAAAGCAAAAAGTGTGGATCTTGGGCCTCAAGCACTAGTTGTATCCGAAGATCCGTCTTTAGTTCAACTCAGGAAGACTCAATAAAGCATACCCATTTGGGGAACCCATCACAACAAATCCTTATCATCCACGACCTCGAGGACACCACAAGACATTATTTCATGTTTTGACATAAGCTTTCCGCAATTTGGGTACCGACCACAATGGGCTATTCATCTCCCCAGTAAGAGTAAGAAGGAGATTTCTATCAAGAATCCTACCTGACGGTGCATCAGCTCTCAATGCCGAACCGATTCCAAGATAATTTGGGGCTTTACATCGAAAAGTCTTCACATTCCACCATCTTGAAGCTCGCAAACAACAAGTACATGACATTTGGGGCTTGGCAACCTCTCGAAGCTTGGTATCAACAAACTTCTCTTAGGGCTTGCTCATGTCAACAACAAACGACGATTCATTTGAACGGGTCAAGAGCTGATTTATCTTGGGGCTTCACGAGTCACTCAAAGTTTGGCATCAAAGGAGTTTTAGGGGCTTTACAATCAGTAACCCCTTATCTCGGCATCAAAAGTCTTTTAAAGCCCCATAATCAACAAATATCTTGGGTCTAGACATCAATCTTCGTTGGGCACATCGGCGACAACGGCAGAAATCAAGCAACAAGCAATCCAGACTTTGATCGAACATGACTTGATCTTGGGTTCGCTTTACAAACACACAATGCTTAAAATGGTTCACCCACGAACTAAAAAAAAAAAAACGACAAAAAGATTTTATTTTTCTTTTTCTTGTCTCTTTACTTGCGTAAAAGTATTTGCTCCTAGCTTCTTCCCCAGCATTCTCTATCATCCTTGAACTACGCTGGTCTGATTCCCTTCAAGGGATACGTAGGCAGCCTTTGGCACGACCAACCCATCATTCAGAATGTTATCTCACCAACCTTCCATCGAAAGCAAGAGCAATTCATCATCTTCATCAAAGCCACAACATCTCCATCCCGAATCAAGCGGCCATGGTGAGTGAAGGTATGAATATCATTCATTAATACTTTCCTCAAAAATCACACAGCACACAAAAGCAATTTCTTCCTTCTTGCAAATCTCTCTCTCAAGCAATCTCTGCTTTCAAAATCACATCACACCACAATCACAATTTTCTCTCAAGCAATCTCTGCTTTCAAAATCACATCTCACATAAGCACATATATCTGCAAAAGCATACATATAACAGGTACAAACGGATTCAAAAATGGGTTCACAAACGGACTCAGCCATCGGGTTCACAAACAGACTCGTCAATCGGATTCACAAACGGATTCGACCAAGGGATTCACTAACAGATTCATCAAACAGATTCACTAATGGATTCGTCAACAAGGGTTCACCAACGGACTCATTCAAGGGATTCACTAACGGATTCATCAAACGGATTCACTAACGGATTCGTCAACAAGGGTTCACCAATGGACTGATCCAAGGGATTCAATAACGGATTCATCAAACGAATTCACTAACGGATTCCTCGACAAGGGTTCACCAACGGACTCATCCAAAGGAGTCACAAAGGGATTCATCAAACGGATTCACTAATGGATTCTTCAACAAGGGTTCACCAATTGACTCATACAATGGATTCACTAACGGATTCATCAAACAGATTCACCAACAGATTCGTCAATAAGGGTTCACCAACAGACTCATCCAAGGGATTCACTAACGGATTCATCAAACGGATTCACTAACGGATTCGTCAACAAGGGTTCACCAACGGAATCATCCAAGGGATTTACTAACGGATTCATCAAACGGATTCACTAACGGATTCGTCAACAAGGGTTCACCATCGGACTCATACAAGGGATTCACTAACGGATTCACCAACGGATTCGTCAACAAGGGTTCTCCAACGGACTCATCCAAGGGATTCACTAACGGATTCATCAAACGGATTTACTAACGGATTCGTCAACAAGGGTTCACCAACGGACTCATACAAGGGATTCACTAACGGATTCATCAAATGGATTCACCAACGGATTCGTCAACAAGAGTTCACCAACAGACTCATTCAAGGGATTCACACGGATTCATCAAATGGATTCACTAACAGATTCGTCAACAAGGGTTCACCAACGGACTCATCCAAGCGATTCACTAACGGATTCATCAAACGGATTCACTAACGGATTCGTCAACAAGGGTTTACCAACGGACTCATCCAATGGATTCATCAAGCGGATTCACTAACGGATTCGTCAGCAAGGGTTCACTAACGGACTGATTCAATGGATTCACCAATGGATTCATCAAGCGGATTCACTAACGGATTCGTCAGCAAGGGTTCACCAACGAACTCATTCAATGGATTCACCAACGGATTCATCAAGCGGATTCACTAACGGATTCGTCAGCAAGGGTTCACCAACGGATTCATCAAGCGGATTCACTATCGGATTCATCAACATGGTTTACCAACGGACTCATTCAATGGATTCACTAACGGATTCATCAAGAACATCTCATCTAAAGTCTCTCACACTGGGAGCGCACCTCTATCTCTTGTAATTTCAAATTCCTGCTTTCATTAAGTCTTTGTTTTCTCTTCTTTCTTTTTCTTTGTCGATGTCCTCGCCGGTTGTCTTTCTTTCATCGATGCATTTTTTTTGCAATCCTTGTCGCCGAGGGGCTCTGTAGACACCCCCGTCTTGGACCTCTCATGTCCCGATTGCATACATATTCTCCACCTTCCTCTTTTCTGTTAAGTTTTGTTACTTTTTGTTAACTTTTGTTACTTTTCGTTAAGATCTTGACTTACTCCGTTAGTCTCGGGCTTGACTAAGTAACAAGTTCAACCTTGAGTCTTTGTTTTTGTTGACTTTCATTGTGTTTGTTAAGTTCCTGACTGATTTCATTAGTTTCGAGGCTTAACTGTGTAACGGGGTTAACTTTTGGGCTAAAATATGGATTTTCTGAAGGTGGGACGTGCGCGCCTCCGCCCTCCTTTGTGGGAGGCGTGCGCTTCCCATAGGGGGGGGTGGGATATGCGCGCTTCCCACCTCCAGAATCCCAGATTTTGCCAAATTTCTCTCCTTTTCTGATTTGTAACCCCCAAGGCCATTATGCCATGAATTGATCCGGGGAAGAGCCATCTTTGTGACCACAAAAACTTCCCTAACACCTATAAATACCTTTTCATTCCACCATAGAGGGGAGGAAGGATTTTGACTCAAGAAGACTCTAAAAAACACAAAAGTTCATTTTCAAAGGGTGGTTACTATAGACAATTTTGGTTCTTCCCCATTCAAGCACAAGGTACAATGTTCATTCTCTTCTTCTAAACTCTTAATCTTATTTATTACTTCTCTTTATCAAAAATCTTTATTTTCTTTCTTCATCTTTCATCTATTCTAATGTGTATGCAATCTCCATAAAAAAGAATACAACCAAAAGGCCACTTCACTATTGAAATTTGGTCAAGGTTACATTCCAACATTCTAAACTCCACTTTAATTTCCCCATTTCATATCAATGTAATTGTTACATGTAATCTTTAGTATAAATTTATAAATAAAACAATCCTCTTTTATTTCCCTTTTATTTTCCCCTTTTCTTTATTATATATTTGTTAGCGCATTTTAAATATCAATAGAAGGACATTTAGCATTAGAACACCAATAGTAGCAAGACCCGCGTAAGCGGGGCGGAGTGGGTGTTTAAGTACTTCCCACTCCGTCATCTAACCCCCAAACCCTCCTCTTCCCGAATCTTTGGTTTC
This sequence comes from Campanula takesimana, assembly GCA_026119855.1. Lineage (NCBI taxonomy): Eukaryota > Viridiplantae > Streptophyta > Magnoliopsida > Asterales > Campanulaceae > Campanula > Campanula takesimana. Next base: position 124,951 of record JAOWBW010001875.1, on the reverse strand, counting down.
GTAATATACAAATAGGTTATTTCTTTAGGTTTTTCTTATGTTTCCTCAATAACATAGGTGGCGACTCTACAAATTAAAACCAGTTAGATATCCTAGGATAATTCACCGCTCTAGCCAAGTAGTGGGTTATTTCGGGGTATCTACACCAGGTCCCTAAACCTTTGGTAAAATCTTATGATCATTTCTGTTTCCCCCTGTTTCACGTCTGCCAGATCGGTCGGTCGTTTCTTGTGCTCGCCAGCTGTTGAGAAGTTTTCGATGAACTTACTTCTCAGAATCTCCCAGCTGTCGATGCTTCCCAGCGGGAGAGCCCTGAACCAAGCTAGAGCTGGACCGTTCAATGTGCTCACCATTGCTTTAGACAGGACATCGTCATCGTAAGAAACTAAGGCCATAATAGCTTTAAAGGTGTGAACGTGGTCGCGAGCGTCCTCCGAGCCAGTGTATTTTGTTATTGAGGGGAGCTTGAGATAAGGTTGTGGTGGGCTTTCCATAATCCATCAAGCAAATGGGGCTATAGTGTTCGCCACCTTTTTAGTGTTCTTCTTGCTCGATTCCATTTCATGCATTCTCCTCTATAAGTCAACAATCAAAGGATCAAGGGCCTCCCTGTTCCCTGACTTGGAATTTTCCTCCTCGTTTCTCCTGTGAGATGGGTATTGAGAAGTATTAGGGAGACGGGGTGGTGTGAATACGTGAGTTTGAAATCAAGAGTCGCCACATTGTTTTATTTGTTGTTAAAACATTGAGAAAACCATTTATGAGAATAATAGGGTTCGGGGGTCAAATTACAATAAGGGAAGAATATTCATGTTATCACTCCTAATTGCCCGACGAATCGGTCTTTCTATCATGATCAATGTGTGTGTGTGTGTGTTAGTGATTGAGACCGGATCCGAAGATTGCCTGCATTTTTCTAATCATGAGAAGCTCAGGTCGGTGTAGTTCATTGATGAATTAGAATGGGAAGAGAGGAAGCGGGATCATGCATATAGAGGGAGAAGATTAGGGTTAGAAGTAGTTCCTAGATCGCATTAGGGTTTAATGAAACCCTAGGATCATCATAGGCTATGGCATGTGCACATAAATAGGGATTACAATCCTAGATATAGCATGTTATGAATGTATAAGACGTAGATCTAGCATTATGTTGGGTATGCCCACATATATCTTAGTTTTAATGTAATAGGATTTATTAGATTTGATTGATCCATCACCTAAGTTTTATTTCATGGACTTTAGACCCACATGTAAGAAGTATTTATACTTCATTTTTTAGGTTGTCCATTGTTATAGAATAGGCTTAGAAATAGGGCAAGAAGATAAAGATTCAAGAAAAATCACTCAGTGAGTTTGAGCCGCGCATATGCGCCTTCTGCGCCACGTGCCATGCGCCCTTCTTTATTCGCGCCATGTGCCTTTCAGTATGATACGCGCCTCTGCGCCCCTTGGTTTAGCGCACACATACTGTGCGCCTCTTGGCTCAATGCGCCTCTTGGATCAACGCACCTCAAGTGCTTATTCAACACTCAGTGATTTATTGAAGATTCAAAGACTTGAAGAGAATTCAAATTACGCCAATGATCCAATGGTGGTTAAAAGATGCATATGCGCCTAATCTGTTGACACGTGTCCACAACGGTCACATTTATGTTGAGTGTCAAAATGGCCATAATATATGCATGCTCCAATCAACGAGCGACAACACATCTTATCCACAAGGATCTCCAACGGCTAGTTTTTTGAAGTTCACTATAAATACCCCATAACTTCAACATTTTGAAGTTGCTGAGTTTTGCTAAGAATTTCTCTCTGAAAGCAATTGTTGAAGATTTGAAGATTGCCTTCGTTTTTCCAGAATTCCTCAAGAACATCTTCATACCTTCATCCTTAGCCCAGATCTTCAAGCTATAACACTTTAGTTTCATTGTGCTCTAAATCATAAAGATCTAAAGAGCCTTGATACTAAAATCACACACGCACCTCTTTAAGTTTGATCACTTAGATCCTTATTTTAGAGATACACCGGTTATTGTTTTGGATTTGTTCATTCATAGAATATTATATCTTGAGTTAGTGTAGAAGCTCAAAAGTTGTAATTTGTAACACTCTCTCATTATATAAGATCTCCATTAGAAATCCAAGACTAACCATCTTGGTAGAGGACGTAGATCTTTCATTGATCGAACCTCTCTAAATAGCTTGTGTTATTATCTTGTCATTTACTTTCAAGTTATTATCTTCACTCACTATTTGCTTGTTTACTCATTGTAGATTGATTGATCTGAATTGTGTTGTATTGTTAACTCATTTGACTTAGTTTCTTATTTCACCCACTTTGAGCCAAAATACTTAGAGTGTGTGTGCGCCCCCTTTATCATACTTTGCGCCTATTTACATTACTAAATTCCGCTGTGCATTTCACTCACTCACTTAGGCGCATATCATAACGCTTACTTGATAAAGTGCGCATTTGCAATTGAGTTTATCAAGGGTACGAAAAGAATTTTAAAACAGCTATTCACCCCCCTCTAGCTATTTTTCATACCCTTGTTGCCCTTTGGGACCAACAAGTGGTATCAGAGCAAACACCTTTATAAAACATTTTCGTTTTTCAAGCTTAACAGCTTGGGTGCCGATTCTAAATGGCAAACTCAAAACCTATGGCACTACAAACTACACTCACGTTCCGGTCTTTGATGAAGATCATTTTGACGTGTGGAAATTCAGCATCTTAACTCATCTCAACTCAATCGATGAAAGACTTCATGACACCGTGGTTTATGGACCTTACATTCCTATGAAAGCGAATCCAAATCCGCGCACAAATGCTGTTCAACCAACCGTCAAGAAACCAAAAGAGGAATGGACTGAGGAAGAAACAAGAAGAGTTGAAAATGATGGCAAAGCAAGAAATATACTTCTAAGCACTCTAAGCACGGCTATGAAACAACAAGTCATGCATTGTGCAACCGCCAATGAGCTATGGGATGCTATTGAAGAGCATATTGAAGGAGACACCGTATGCAAGGAAAACAAGAAATATGAAGTTCAAAAGAGATTCAACAATTTCTCTCAACTCCCCGGTGAAACTTTAAGACAAACTTATGAACGCTACTGTGAAATTATAAATCTATGTATTTCACTTGGCATGAAGTTTTCTAACAAAGATTTGAATGTCAATTTTCTCCAAGCCTTTGGATCAAGATACCTACTAAATCCAGCGCTCTTGAAGACGCCGGAACTTTAGATGTATGGACCTTAAGGAACCTTTATGCAAATCTCAAGGTTTATGAGCTCAAACTCTAACGAATCAGCGAAACTGAAGGAAAGTCAAAATCTATGGCTATGGTGGTGCACAGAGAAGTTGCGCCTACACCTGTGCCTGCTCCTGCGCCTACTCATGATGAGAAAAATTCTGATCCCAAAATTTCTACTTCTGAGCTATTGGACATGGACGATGAAGACTTCGCTTTATTTGTGAAGAGATTCCAGAAGTTTAGAAAATTTACCAAGCCCGGCTCAACCAGCAAATTTCAAGGATCTACCAGCAGAGCTCCTCCAAAGTTCACGAGGAGCAGTGACTCAAAAAGAAAAGAAGACCTTGTTTGTTTTAATTGCAGGAAACCAGGACACTTTGCTTCAAGCAGCCCAACTCCAAAATTTGAATATATGCAGAAGAAGAGCAGCCATACTCCCAAGTTCACTCCTAAATTCACTCGACACAAGGGAATAGTTGCGGAAGAAGAAGCACCAGCAAATGAGCAAAACACTTGGATTGAAACAGACTCCAATGAGAGCAATGAAGATTCCGATGATGGACTCGTTTGTTTGATGGCAAATGATGATGAAGTGGATACTTATGATTCTGATGATGTCTTCTCCAAGGATGTTCCCGATATGAATGCCTTGAATAAACCTATCAAGAAATCTGCAGGTTTTCAAGGAGTGAAAAACAAGAAGGGCCAACCATCAGCGAGCTCGTTGAACAAGGATTTCTCACTCCGGCTCAAAGCAATGTGGATTGTTATTCTCACGATGTGATATTAGTGCAAGGAACAAGTTGAGAAAAGGAGCATACATTAGACCTCAAGTTGAACCAACTGCTCCAATCTCCAAAATCAATGATGATGAAGTGATTACTGAACAAGAAAAATTGTTCAAAAAGGCTGAAAAGGTAATCACTAGATTTGATAGTATGAAGGAAGCTTTAGCACTATCATGTGATGAAATTTCCCATCTTAAGACTGAGAAATCTCTACTTAAATCTGAACTCACCCTCCTTAAGGAGCAGATAAAGAGTATGACTCCTCTTACTGTTAAAAACACTTTTCTAACAGAACATAACTCACTTCTTAAAGTTCAAAACGATGAATTGGTTGCTCAAATTACTGATCTTAAAAAGATTACAAATGAGTGGTCCAATTCTCGTGTCACTATGGAGAATATATTTGAGTCCCAAAAAGTCAGTGGTGATAAAAGTGGCTTGGGATTCTCATCAACTAGTGACAACTTTAAATGTGATGTCTGTGCTGAAAGAGATAGTGAATTTACTAACCAGCAAACTTTTGAAATTCCCAAGGAAAAACATTCTAATTCAATGGGTAAAGGACATGAAAAAGTCAAGAGACAAACATTCCATTATGTCTACCCAACGAAGCAATTTGGGAAAGCTAATGGGAAAGATATAGCTACAGATGAACCATCTCCTAGCAAAATCATTCTTGAAAATAGGCGCGCTCCTTCTCCGAGTGCTCATTATGCGCCTAAGAGCCACGCGCCTCATCGCCGTACGCCTCCTAGCCCTATGCGCCCTCCAAGAAAAAGCGCTCCAAAATTTCAAAAGAAAGATTTTGTTAAGGCTAGTTCATCTGACCCAAAGAAGAATGCCATCCCTAAGAAAAGTATAGAGTTTGTGAAAACTCACGTGATTGGTGGCTTTCATCATTGTTCCATTTGTGATTGTTCAGGACACAAGGCCGTGGAATGCCTTTTGCGATTCACTCCCAATGCCAAAGGACGTAAAAATCCTAAGGTCAAGCAAGAGTGGGTTGTCAAAAGTTGCTAACCCTAGGACCCAAAAGGAATAAAGGGGACCTGTTTAAATGTCTATATTTCAGGTTCTTTGTTTCATGGCTGGATCTTCAAAAGCTAGAAATTATGAATGGATTCTCGATAGTGGATGTTCAAGACACATGACTGGAGATGAATCTTTATTAGAAGATGTCCATGAAGAAAGAGGTCCCTCCGTAACATTTGGTGATAATAACAAAGGTCAAGTTGTTGCATATGGAAAGCTCAAGAAAGACAAAGTGTGCATTGAAAGAGTCTCACTCGTCGAAGGGCTCAAGCACAACTTATTATCCATATCTCAATTCTGCGACAAAGGATTAGAATGCCATTTTACTTCAACGCAATGTCTTATCAAGAATGGCAAAACTGGAGCTATCTTACTCACGGGATATCGTAAGACAAATATTTATATTATTGATTTCCATAGTATGAACTCTAGTACTAATCTTTGTTTTGTAGCAAAAAGTGTGAACAAAAATAGTTGGCTGTGGCACAAGCGCTTAAGTCACTTGAACTTCAAGTATCTATCTAAACTCAGAAGGAATAATCTTGTCAAAGGACTTCCTAAGGTTGCTGATCATCATGACAAAAAGTGCGCCGCATGTCAACTTGGCAAACAACCGAAGCAGTCATTTTCAAGCAAGTCAAATCCTTCAACTACTAGATGTTTGCAACTGCTTCACATTGATCTATTTGGACCAGTTTCCACCGCAAGTATTAGAAGAAACAAGTATACTCTAGTTGTGGTGGATGATTATTCAAGTTATACATGGGTGGAGATGATGATTACAAAAGATTATTGTTATGATATTCTCACTACCTTATTTCGTCTGCTCCAAACCCAAAAAGAAGATGACATCGTTAGTGTTCGATCCGACAATGGAACAGAATTCAAAAACAACGGTGTTGCTCGATATTGTGAAGATCATGGGATAGATCACAACTTTTCAACCGCCGGAGTCCCTCAACAAAATGGCGTTGTTGAAAGAAAGAATAGGATGTTGATTGAAGCGGGAAAGACGATGATAGGTGAAGCTAAATTGCCTAAGTACTTTTGGGAAGAAGCTATCAACACTGCATGTTTTACTCAAAATCGTTCCCTCATCAACAAACTTCACAACAAGACTCTGTATGAACTTTGGCGTGGTAGAACTCCCAACATTGCATTCTTCAAAATCTTTGGTTGCAAATGTTATATCCTCTACAACGGAAACGAACATAGAGGTAAATTCGATGCCAAAGCCGACGAAGGTATTTTTGTTGGGTATGCCAAACACTCTAAAGCTTTTCGTGTTTTTAATAGATCTACATTAGTGATAGTTGAATCTGTACATGTTACATTTGATGAACATTCTCTCCTTGAGCCACATTTGGCTCCAAATGTTGCTGATGATTCTGTTGAGCTAAATGATGATACAGGTGCTCCTATTCATGTTGCGCCTACTCAACATCAGAATTTATCAACTCAAGGAAATCCATCTACATCAAATGCGCCTAATTCAATTTATAATGCACCTGGTGAATCCTCTATTGTGCCTCATTCCAATGATGCGCCTCCTGAATCCTCTCACGCGCCTATTTCTACTGCTGTATCTGGTGTTAACCCAAATTTCGATTCTGAGCCAGTTCAACCCCCAAATTTTGATGATTTAGAATCTGGTGAAGATGTACCAATTGAAGACCTTTAAGTTACTACGACTCAACCTAACTTACCTCCTGAAATTCGTGAAGTTAGAGGTCACCCAATTGCTAATATCATCGGTGATCTATAAGTTGGTGTTCGTACAAGGAGAGCTACAAACTTTGATGCTTACACTGCTTTTATCTCTCAAATTGAACCGAAGAAGGCTGATGAAGCGCTCCAAGATCCTAATTGGGTTGTTGCAATGCAAGAAGAACTCAATCAATTTGAACGATGTAAGGTTTGGACTCTAGTTCCAAGACCAAATGATCATGGAGTGATTGGTACGGAATGGGTGTTCAGGAACAAGATGGATGAGAATGGAACCATCACGAGAAACAAAGCAAGATTGGTTGCACAAGGCTATAGGCAAGAAGAAGGAATTGATTACGATGAAACTTTTGCGCCTGTAGCAAGACTTGAAGCTATCAGATTATTTCTAGCTTACGCCGCTCACAAGAACTTCAAGTTATATCAAATGGATGTGAAGAGCGCGTTTCTAAATGGTGAACTCCAAGAACAAGTCTATGTTGCTCAACCACCTGGGTTTGAAGATTCACAATTTCCAAATCATGTGTACAAACTCCAGAAAGCTTTGTATGGACTCAAACAAGAACCAAAAGCATGGTACGATACTCTATCCAAGTTTCTCATCGAAAAAGGCTTCACTCGCGGTAAAATCGATACAACTCTTTTCATTGCCAAACATAATGGTCATAAATTACTTGTTCAAATTTATGTTGATGATATTATATTTGGTTCTACTAATGAATTGTTGTGCAAGCGCTTTGAGAAACTAATGAAGAGCAAGTTTGAAATGAGCATGATGGGAGAACTCACATTCTTCCTCGGGCTTCAAATCAAGCAAATGAGTGAAGGAATTTTTATAAATCAAGCCAAATACACAAAGGACTTAATCAAGAAGTTTGGACTTGAAAACACTAAATCATACGATACTCCAATGGCCACCGGCAACAAACTCGACAAAGATTTAAAAGGTAAACGTGTTGATCAAATGCTCTATCGAGGTATGATTGGCTCACTCCTTTATCTTACTGCTAGTAGGCCCGATATTATGTTTAGTGTTTGTGTTTGTGCTCGTTATCAATCCGACCCTAGAGAAGCACACTTAATTGCTGTGAAACGTATTATAAGATATCTCTCCGGCACTGTTAACCTTGGACTTTGGTACACCAAAGATTCGAACTTTAAACTTGTAGGTTATTCAGATGCGGATTACACAGCGTGCACAATTGATAGGAAAAGCACTAGTGGCACTTGTCATTTCCTCGGATATCGACTTGTGTCATGGGCAAGTAAGAAACAAGCTTCTGTATCTGTCTCAACAACCGAAGCCGAATATATCGCTGCGGGAAGTTGTTGTTGTCAAATACTTTGGATGAAGCAGCAATTGGTGGACTATGATATCATCAAAGAAAATTGTCCCATCTACTGCGACAATACATCAACAATTGCGGTTTCTGAAAATCCTGTCATGCACTCCAAGACCAAACACATAGACATCAAATATCACTTCCTCAAAGACCACGTGGAGAAAGGCAATATACATTTGGAACACGTGGGAACCGACTATCAAATCGGCGACATTCTAACGAAAGCACTCGACGCGAAACGGTTCATATTTTTGAGAGGTGAAATGGGTATGCTTGAACTCAACTAAATTCAATATAGTTTTGTCAATACTAATGATTTTATGTTTTGTTGAGTTATGAGTAAACTAGGTTCAAATGTTAAATCATTTCAAAGTTTCAAGGAAACTTCCTGCGTGCCTAGCATCTCTTGCGCGACTCACTACCCTGCGCGCCTAGCATCTCCTGCGTGCCTAGCATATCCTGCGCGCCTAGCATCTCATGCGCGCCTAGCATCTAATGCGCTCCAAACGCTTATGCGCCCTCAAACATCTCTGCGCGCCTATTACGTAATGCAATCTATATCATTCATTTTGCGCGCCTTGATGAGTAATGCGCCTTGATGAGTAATGCGCCTCTTCATGCGCGCATTAACTATTGCGGCTCATTCAATGCTCAAACATTTAATTTCAATGATTGAACGCATTAAAGTTTCACAAGTACCAGGTATGATTGTTCTTATTTATTGTAGGAATCTATGTCTTTTGACATTCCTTTAATTGTTCAAGGGTACTTGTGCAATTAAATTTTTCCCTCGTTTTACGTTTTTCGATTTTTTTTTTATTTTCTGGGAATATATTTCTTGCACCCCAAACTTACACCAAAATAGATGTTTTTGGTGTTTGTGCAAAAATTAGTCAAAATTGCTCATACACTTAAAAGGAAAGTGGAGCAGTTTTTCAAAAAACCAAGATGTCACATCAATCGTACTTTGTGTCATTCTGCATTTAATGCTCTTAAAATCTCAAAACCCTCATAAATGCGCCGGTAATGATTAGCCATATTTCAAAATCCCTCATTAATGCACATCTTTTCAACTTCCCATCTTTTTAAATTTTTGACCCTATTTTTTTCCATATCAGTGCAAATTTTAAAAACCTAACCTATATATTCATCATCACCTACCTCTCTCCTACCAACTCTCTCTTCTCTCTCTCGTCTCTCTCTCCCCGACTCTCACTCTCTCTCTCTACCTTCATCATCTTCCTCTCATTTTCTTCTTCATTTTCGCCTTATATATATAAATTTATGGGTCCTAAGAAAGCATCAACATCTACACAAGACGAAATGGTATGAATTCTCAACCCTTAAACTCCTAAATTTATGATTTTTTTTTCGTTTTTTTTGTTATTCTGTGTTCTTCGTTTTTTTTCATAAACCCGGATGCCCTTTTTTTCTTTGATTTATCTTGTTTCGGGGATCCGTTTTCTATATCGTTTGTTGGGTCGTGTTCATCTTATGATTTCAAATATTTTGTAACCAACATTTTTACGATAAATGCTTTCATCTTTGCGAATCTAAATTTTTGGTTTTCTAAACTTTTCAAATTTTCGGTTCTTCTTTTGTTCATTGTGCTTTCATTGTTGTTTTGTTCATGTTTTTGTTTACATATTTAGATTCCTCGTTGTCATGCGATCATTTTGATATATTATTTGTTTGTTTTGGTGAAGTTTCATGATTTTCATGTTCTTGGTGTTCTTCGAGCATTCAAGAGTCGTTCTTCGTGTTCTTCGTCATTCTTGCATGTTTTGGTCTCTAAAATTTTCTATCTTGTTTTCGAAAATTTGTACTTTTTGATTCTCATTTTTCATCTGAATGCTTGTTATTTTGTTTTTGCGTGTTTTTGCTAAGTCAAAATTTTCACACGATATGCGCCTATATACATCATTATGCGCCTAATTTCTTTTATGCGCCTGAATGCTTTCTGCGCCTTTACTTGTATATGCGCCTAAATCATTCTGCGCCTAAAACCTTATGCGCCTAACTTTGTACTTGGTCAAATTTCGTTGTTTTATTTTTCCTTAGTATTTACATAGAACCATAATATGAGCCTTGTAATCCTATGCGCCTTTAAAATTTCATGCGCCTAATCCAATCATGCGCCTTGAATCTCTATGTTTTTGTGCGCCTGATTCTATTATGCGCCTCTCAATTCTTTACGCGCCTATGTTACTTTGATCATCTTATGCTTCTATGCGCCTCTGTCACTTCTAAAATCAATCAATGTTTATTTTTTTCAGGACCTTGCAAATTTCAAACTCGAAGAAACTCTTGATCTATTAGAGTTATCTGGTGAAGTTATTGGAAGAGAAATCATAGAAACATTACGCGTTGCTGGTCTGCTCCCTTTATTCACTATGGATCAAATATTTTATTCTCCGCTCCTCGTGGATGAGTTCTTTTCCACCGCTGTTCTAGTGGAAATTGATGTTAATGGACGCACTCACTACAGGATTGAGGCTCGCGTTCAAAATATAGACGTCCATATCTCCTCATCTGTGATTCGACACTTACTCAGTTTTCCATCTACGGGTGACGATCGCATTATTGGGCGTCCGATGACTTATTCTATTGACGATCAGAACAGGATGGCTGCTTCACTTCTAAATATTCACACACTTCAAAATAATATCAAAACCACTGAAATTCGAGATGGTGGAGAACTCTTGATTCACATAGCGCACTTAGTGGGAACTTCTATTGTATTCAAAACCGGGAACGTGAACCGATTCACGGTGGAACAATGAGAATACACCGCTGCCATCATGGCCAAGGAGAAGCTTCACTGGCCTCACATTTTGTTTAAAACGTTGCGTGAGCAGATTGACAAGTATGTGAAGAACAAGAGTGATGGAAAGACCAGGTTTCGCTCTCACTGCCTTCTTCTCACAAAACTTTTTCTAACTTATCGTGAGTTAGTCAAATTTTTGAATGAGAATCCTGAGTATAAAATTGATGATATTCCAACTTTTGGAAAAGCGAACTTGGATCTCAAAAAGCGCAGAAAGAAGTCTGCAAAGCGCGCCAAGGGAATTCAAATCAAAACCGTTGAAGGCTTAGTCGATGAAGACACCGAATCAGATGATGCGCCAGTTCTTAAAGGCGCACCATTAAAGAAAAGCGCAGTAACGGCAAGCGCAAGTCAACGCGCTGATCCCTTGCCAGGAGCAGATAAAATCAAAGGAAAACGGGTGGTTGATGACCCTCCTCGTGCGCCTATCAAACGCACCAGATTTGAATCTGATGAAGATCGTGATCTAAGGCTAGCGCAGGAAGCCGACAGACTTGAGGCTCAAAGGAAAAGAGATGAAGATTTTCAAGCCAAGCAAGCTGCTGAGTCAGAGAAGCTAGAGCGCATGAAAGGCACTGGTTCAAGTGCTGATGTTGAGAAAGGCTCTTCTGTTCCTGTACCTACCCAGCGCCCCCCTACTCAACGCGCCCCCGCTCCCCGTGCGCCTCCTGTCAAAATTCAAAAGACCAAAGTATTAAGGGAACAACTCCATTCTGATCTTTTTGGCGATGATATTTCAGACATAGATGAACCATTTCAGGGGGAGCAAGAGACCATCCCTCAGCGCACTCCTTCTCCAGTTGCGCCTCCACCTCCTTCTGGACCAGATCTAAACACAACGGAAACAGTTGGTGATGAAACTGAAGATGACTATGCGCCTCCTACTCTTTCACCTCCTCATGCGCCTCAATCTCCTATTGCGCCTCTACATTCTGATGCGTCCAGTCATCCCCTGCGCCTCCTACATCTGCTCCAGATTTGAGCGAGGTACTTTCTATTCTTCAATCTTTGCAGCAGGGGCAAGCAAATTTAGAGCAAGGTCAGACGCAGATAAAGTCTCAATTTGAGCTTCTTACTTCATTGCTTACTGATCAATCTGAAGAGATCGCTGCCATTAAGGGGGAGATGAATTCTCTCAAGGACAAACTTTCTGCTCCTCTTCCTCCGGCGCAGACTCAGGTACAACCTCATTCTGATCAGGCGCATACCACATTTTCTGCGCCTACTTTCATGCCTCAGTCTGCTGCGTCTCAATCCAACATGAACGTGTTAGTATCAAAGTTGGATGTTTTGAAAGAATTGGTCGTTACTCACTTCACTGCTGCTCACTCAAGCTCAGACAGACGCGCTGAACACATTTCTTCTGACATTATCACGGCTCAAAATGCCATTGAAGCTCATCTTCAAATCTTAGAAGAAAATATTTCTCAGCAGCAGCAAATCACTCAGCGCTCCATTGATGAGTATCAAAACATCAATGTGAATCACTTGAGTTACATCAGAGACGGTGTCACTGCCACTCACTCTAGCGTCACTGACACTCAGGGCTTAGCGAACCGTAGTCATCAGCTTGCTAAACAGATTCAGCGCTCCATTTCAGAGATCGTTGAAGGACTGAAGGACGATGACGCGCCTCCCAACCCTTAGTTTCTATTGTTGATTGTAAGTTATTAGAATCTTTTGTGATAGAAACTACTCTTTTGTGTTAGTAATTTAGTGCTTACTTGTTTTAGCACCTTTTATTTTTGTTCTATTCAAAACTTGTAATCTGTAACTCCTACACCCCAAGTTTTAATGAGAATAATGCATCACTTATTATCAAACCTTGTTCACTCAAACTCCTTGTTTGCAGAACAATGAATATTGTTTAAATTCATATGCATCATATTGAATTGTTTCATACTTTCATGCATTGAGTTTAAACTTGGTTTAAATACTTTTCAAAACTAAAATTCATATATCATTTTGAATGTGTTAAACTGTTGTTTCTATCTTTCCATATGTAATGTGTTATCCTTATTGGAATAGATTAGAAATCTATATCTTGGACTAGTGTGTGCATTAACTTGAGACATGATTTATCAAAGTTATTTATTTGAACATGTTTTTATCAAGTATAATGTTTGTCCTTCATATAGTAGGTAATTGCATCAATCAAATAGGGGGAGATTGTTGGGTATGCCCACATATATCTCAGTTTTAATGTAATAGGATTTATTAGATTTGATTGATCCATCACCTAAGTTTTATTTCATGGACTTTAGACCCACATGTAAGAAGTATTTATACTTCATTTTTTAGGTTGTCCATTGTTATAGAATAGGCTTAGAAATAGGGCAAGAAGATCAAGATTCAAGAAAAATCACTCAGTGAGTTTGAGCCGCGCATATGCCTCTCCTGCGCCACGCGCCATGCGCCCTTCTTTATTCGCGCCATGTGCCTTTCAGAGTGCGCGCATAAGGATTAATTCCTATCTATGATACGCGCCTCTGCGCCCCTTGGTTTAGCGCACACATACTGTGCGCCTCTTGGCTCAATGCGCCTCTTGGCTCAACGCGCCTCAAGTGCTTATTCAACACTCAGTGATTTATTGAAGATTCAAAGACTTGAAGAGAATTCAAATTACGCCAATGATCCAACGGTGGTTAAAAGATGCATATGCGCCTAATCTGTTGACACGTGTCCACAACGGTCACATTTATGTTGAGTGTCAAAATGGCCATAATATATGCATGCTCCAATCAACGAGCGACAGCACATCTTATCCACAAGGATCTCCAACGGCTAGTTTTTTGAAGTTCACTATAAATACCCCATAACTTCAATATTTTGAAGTTGCTGAGTTTTGCTAAGAATTTCAAGAATTTCTCTCTCAAAGCAATTGTTGAAGATTTGAAGATTGCCTTCGTTTTTCCAAAATTCCTTAAGAACATCTTCATACCTTCATCCTTAGCCCAGATATTCAAGCTATAACACTTTAGTTTCATTGTGCTCTAAATCATAAAGATCTAAAGAGCTTTGATACTAAAATCACACACGCACCTCTTTAAGTTTGATCACTTAGATCCTTCTTTTAGAGATACACCGGTTATTGTTTTGGATTTGTTCATTCATAGAATATTAGATCTTGAGTTAGTGTAGAAGCTCAAAAGTTGTAATTTGTAACACTCTCTCATTATATAAGATCTCTATTAGAAATCCAAGACTAACCATCTTGGTAGAGGACGTAGATCTTTCATTGATCGAACCTCTCCAAATAGCTTGTGTTATTATCTTGTCATTTACTTTCAAGTTATTATCTTCACTCACTATTTGCTTGTTTACTCATTGTAGATTGATTGATCTGAATTGTGTTGTGTTGTTAACTCATTTGCCTTAGTTTCTTATTTCACCCACTTTGAGCCAAAATACTTAGAGTGTGTGTGCGCCCCCTTTATCATACTTTGCGCCTATTTACATTACTAAATTCCGCTGTGCATTTCACTCACTCACTTAGGCGCATATCATAACGCTTACTTGATAAAGTGCGCATTTGCAATTGAGTTTATCAAGGGTACGAAAATAATTTTAAAACAACTATTCACCCCCCTCTAGCTATTTTTCATACCCTTGTTGCCCTTTGGGACCAACACATTATAACAAGAACATCATGAATACATATGAATGAACACATAAACATGAAGATCGCTACCCTAGTCATGGCATATATTATGAGTTTAGACTAAGAACATGAAGAACGCATGAAGAACATATGAATATGGATGCATAAACATAATGAAAACATGCATTGTCACGACCCGAAAACCCGCCTCTATTTTCTTAGTAATAAATATTTAATTATTTATTTATGGCTTATCTATTTATTTAAATTATTTATTTATTTAAATATTTATGTGTGCATTTTGTGTTTCATGATGTATTCGTGCTTAGCATTTTTATTGACCAATTATGCTAGTGTGGAATTTATTGGGTCTTAGTGTTAGTGGGGAAATATGGGTTGTAGTAGTAGTAGTAGTGGTAGTGTTAGTTGAGTAGTAGAAGGGGCCTAAGTGAAACTATTCTAATTTATCATCCTACTTACTCCCTCTTTTCCCCTCACCTCCCTCACTTTCACCTCACCCTCTTTCCCAAACTTTTCTCTCTCTCCATAGCCAGTGGTGAAGGTAAGAAAACTTCTCTCTCTCTCTTCTTATTGACCATCTTCTAGTCTTTGTTTCTCATTTCTCATTATACGAAAAATGTTTATATCGTCGATAGGATCGTAGAGAACAAAGAAAATTCGAATTTCATCAACTTTGATAAAATCCAAGTAAGTTACTTTCCCCCATTTTTATGTTAAAAAGCTCATTCTATGTTCATATGATGATTTAGAGGATATACATTGATTCTTGGTTGAGTTTAGAAATTATTTGGAATTTATTTGGATTTTTGGTTAAAAGTTGTGATAATATGAATGTTGAGATTAAATCTTGATTTGTGTGGTTAAATGTTGTTATCTAGGTCTCCTAGAAGTTCATATGTTGTTTTAGTACATTGTTAAGAGTATTGGAAGTGTTGATTTTGGGTGTATATGAATTAGCAAGATTTTGGGTTTGATTTTGGGTAAGAATGTGTTAAACCCAGCAGAATTTTGCCCAGCCGCGTAGACCGGGCGCCCGCCCATAAGGCCTCAGGCGCCCGCACACTTTCCCCTTTTTTGACCCTTAGTTTCTATCATAATGGGCGCCCGCCCGCCCCTATTCAGGCGCCTGCCCGCCCCAAATTTCTGGAATTCCCTCTTGTTTGGTTAAAGACTAGGATGCATTTTGTTCTAGGTTTTGGGTACCACCCTAATTGGTTTAAATGGTCATTTGGGAATACTCTAATGTTGGGAGTGGTTCCTTTGTGAACAAATGTGTTATGGCATTTGATTAATTATTGTTTGGAAATGGTTGAGCGCTTTATTATGTGTGGTTGGTTTGATTTCATCTTTTTGGTGATTAATTGGAATGATTCCCTACTTTGGAATCAATGGTTGTTTATCGTGCTAGTATTTTATTACTTAGCCTTTACTTGAAAGTCCAGCTGGTATTTGTGGTTGTGTCGGGCGATGGAAAAGATTATAATGGCAACGAGCCGAGTCCATTATAATGTTGACCATTGTTTTGCCCCATTATTTCCCTCCTCCAGATTGGCCTTGGATGTGAGATGAGCTAACTCCTTTTTTGGGAACAGTCTAGCTATTATAAGGGGTTGCGACTTTGTGTCGTATACTCAGTTATCGTTTGGTTATTGGTTCCGGTACCGGGTTTTCTCTTCAGCTATTATGCTGCTATCGTTGATTGGTTTATCGGCTCTTTGATGCTGCTTATTGATGCTGCTCTTCGATGCGGCCCTATCGTCAGTGATCAGATTATTATATCCTTTATTGGGGAAACCTTGGGTCAATATCCTTTGTTACTTGTTTATTTCCGCTGCTATCTGTTAAATGATATTTGCTACGTGCTATGTGAGATATTATTATTGTTATTGCATCTTAGCATGTCATGTAGTTGCATTAGTAACTTATTGAGATTTATCTCACCCCCTTTCTTTTATCTTTGTTTTTCCTTAAACCCCCCAGGAGGAAAGGATTAGGATTTGCGGTTCGAGGAGGACGTCGAGAGGATTGAGATTTTGGGCAGGTTGTTATTGATCGGTTTACATTATTTAAATGTATAACCTTTTGGGGATAGTCTTACCAACATTGACGTCATTAAGATTTGTAATCTTTTGTGTTTTTGGTGAGCTTGTGAAGCTTATACTAGTGGTTTGTTGTTGATTGTTAAACTTGGATTTCTAAAACTTTGTTTTAAACCTTTTGGGTATAAAAATGGAATTTTTATCTTCAGTATTTTGGTGTTTTGTTGTAAGTCGACGTCCAGCTCGCGAGTTCCCGGCCCGCGGGGTCAGGGTCGCGACATGCATAATATAGATCTAGCCTAAAACACAACAAGAACATAATAAGAAAAGGAAGATGACTTACCTTGATCGGCAAGAACTATGATTGAAGCTTCTTGAAGATTCGAAGAGGCTTCAAGGGTGCCGAAAAGGCTTAAACTAAGAGTTTCCTCGTCAGTTTTGGCTGTGGAACTCGTAGAATGAATTGTGTCGAAATAATGAACTCAGGTAAGCTATTTATAAGAAAACCTGACCTGAGAAGAGTGGCCGCTCGGCCGGGGAAGTGGCCGCCCGGCCGGTCCAGTAGATTGGCACAATTTTCGAGATATGCCTATCTGGACTCTGGAGGATAATCAGATAAGCCTATCTTCGATCCCTCATCCAATCAGTCGTTGATATCTTCTTATCTGGGCTTTTCGGGAAATCCTGGATAAGTCCTGCGCAGCTTGTAAATACTTGGGAGGTCCCTGTGAGTTCTAGAATGCCTAACAACTCATTTTCAGGTTGGGTACTAACAGTAGCCCCTCGTCGATGCTTCTTGCAAGGCAATGGAGGGTCGTCGATTAAGAAAGGAACCGATCTGAAACATGAGTTCCAAATCGGGGAAGAGAGAAGGTGAGGGTGACCAAGTTGGTCGAGCGGCTGAACCTAAGTCAGGCTACCTACGTATCCAAGTGGAATCATGCCAATCGTAGTTCGAGACCTGTGGGGAAAGAAAAAAATGAGACGCCGTCTTTCGCTTGGGATAATCAAGCATTCGTCAGACAATAAAGTCGCGTGGACCCTACTGGGGAGGAAAAGCAAAAAAGAAACAAGACATTGTCTTTCCGCTTGAGATCGACAAACATTCATGAAGCAATAAAGTCGTTGCAAATGGACTCTATTGGGGAAAGGAGGGAAGGCCATACGCACGGTTCGACAAGAAGTTTAAAGAATCGAGAACAAAATTAGGGATGAATTCTAACTTCTTATAGAGCGCACGTAATCGATTTATAGACTGATCTAGAGGATTAGGGCTTATGGAGGTTCCGACCTTTCATTATGGATTGATTTGGAAATTTTGTAGAGGATTTCCGAACCCAATTTTAGATTGATTTGGAAATTTTGTAGAGGATTTCCGAACCCAATTTTAGATTGATTTGAAAATTTTGTAGAGGATTTCCGAACCCAATTTTAGATTTTAGAAATTTTATAGAGGATTTCTGAACCCAATTTTAGATTTATTTGGAAATTTTGTAGAGGATTTCCGAACCCAATTTTAGATTGATTTGGAATTTTTTTAGAGGATTTCCGAACCCAATTTTAGATTTTAGAAATTTTATAGAGGATTTCTGAACCCAATTTTAGATTGATTTGGAAATTTTTTGTAGAGGATTTCCGAACCCAATTTTAGATTTTAGAAATTTTATAGAGGATTTCTTAACCCAATTTTAGATTTTAGAAATTTTATAGAGGATTTCTGAACCTAATTGGTTGTTTTTATAGAGGTCCTACGGACCCAGTTAGGGTTTACGGAGGTTCCGACCTTTAATTTATAATTTTTAGGGTTTAGGACCTTCAATTATAGATTAATTTCGAAGATTAGGGTTTACAGAGGTTCCGACCTTTAATTTATAATTTTTAGGGTTTAGGACCTTCAATTATAGATTAATTTTGAAGATTAGGGTTTACGGAGGTTCCGACCTTTAATTTATAATTATTAGGGTTTAGGACCTTCAATTATAGATTAATTTAGAAGATTAGGGTTTACGGAGGTTCCGACCTTTAATTTGTAATTTTTAGGGTTTAGGACCTTCAATTATAGATTAATTTCGAAGATTAGGGTTTACGGAGGTTCCAACCTTTAATTTATATTTTGTAGGGTTTAGGAGCTTCAATTATAGATTAATTTTGAAGATTAAGGTTTACGGATGTTTCGACCTTTAATTTATAATTTTTAGGGTTTAGGACCTTCAATTATAGATTAATTTTGAAGATTAGGGTTTTCGGAGGTTCCGACCTTTAATTTATAATTTTTAGGGTTTAAGGAGGTTCCAACCTTTAATTATAGATTGGTTCTAAGAATTTTGGAGGCCTTCTGGGCCGATTTGGAATTTGTTGGTGTAAGATATTTTTGTTTAGGTTTTAAGCTTTGTGAAGTTTGAGTGTAAATTACCTATAGTTTAGGGATTGAGGTTTGATTGTTTGAGTTTAAAGATGTGAATTTTCCAACATTTGGGGTTAAGTGAATTTTGTAGAAAATTTAGTTGTATTTTACCCATAGTTTGGGGTTTGAATGAATCTTATATAGATTGAAAAGATTTTAATTTGTAGATTACCCAAATTCGGGGTTTATTTGCATTTTACTTTGATTGTAAAGATTTTGATTGTGAATGACCCAAGTTCGGGGGTTTAAGTTAATTCTTGTTGATTTGTAAGAGTTGTAATTGTAAGTTACCCAAGTTCGGGGTTTTAATTGTGAATTGCTCTTAGTGTAGGATTTGATTGTGAGTTATTTTGGAGCGAGGGACTTGATTGGAATTTACCTTGCATGAAGGGTTTGATTGTTTATTACTTCGAACGAGAAGGTTTAATTACTTCGAAGGAGAAGGTTTGATTGCTAATTACTTCTAACGAGAAGGTTTGATTGTTAATTACTTCTAACGAGAAGGTTTGATTGCTAATTACTTCAAATGAGAAGGTTTGATTGTTAATTACTTCGAATGAGAAAGTTTGATTGTAATTTACCCAAAGTTACGGGGTTTGGATTTGGATGATGTTAAGTTGAGGTGCTTTGTTTGCAAATTACCCAAGATATGGGGTTTGAGTGACTTAGTTGTAAGTTGTTTTAAGTAAGTGAGTTGACTGTAATTTACCTTGAATGAAGGGTTTGATTGTAAATTACTTCGAATGAGAAGGTTTGATTGTGAGTTACCAAAAATTTTGGGTTTAGCTTGAAGTTGTAGTGCTTTATTGCAAATTACCCAAGATAGGAGGATTTATTTGTATTTTATCCGAGGTTTGGGGTTTCAATTGTAAATTACCCAAGGTGTGGGGTTTTGTTTGATTAATTTGTTGAACGTAAGGGATTTAGTTGTTGATTACCCAAGGTTTGGGGTTTAAGTGAATTTTCTTTGATTATAAAGGTTTTGATTATAAGTTACCCAGGATATGGGGTTTTGGTTGTAAATTACTTCGAATGAGAATGTTTGATTGTTAATTACTTCGTACGGGAAGGTTTGGTTGAATTAATTTTGTACTTAAGGTTTAATGACCTTAAATTGGGGTTTTCATGAAGCTTGTAGATTTTGACCCAAGTTGATTGATTTATTTGTATAATGTATTGATTTTAGTGGTTTTGTTAAAAACGTAATTTTTGTGTTAAGTAATTTTTGGTCCAAAAATGTTGTAATCTTTGACTGATTTTTTGACTTGGTTGACTTTGTTAAAAGTGCTTTTTTGTGTTGTTTGAATTTTGTTAGGGTATAGGGATGTAATGTACATTAGCGTTTCGTTGAGAAAGCTTATTTTGGATGAAGTTATATTTTTGTCCGTTAATTATTGAAATGCTTTCGGACTTGTTCGGAGTTGACTTTGTCTTGGATTTGTTTTGAGTTGACTCGTCTGGGATTTGTCTTGAGTTGACTAAGGTTTTGATTATGAGATTTTTATAGTATTCGATGGGAATTTTGGGGATTCTCCTAATTCAACGGTTTATATTTACACATGTTTATGAAATTAAACTGCTAGGTTAATTGCATACCTTTGCTGTGTATACCTGTTTGTATCTGCAGGTTGTATTGCCTCCTTTGAAGTCGAGGGGCTCATGTAGCATTGTGCATATCTTAAGGGAGAGGACTCCATAGACTGTACAGAGCTTGATCGGGTTTGAGTGCACCGACATCAGGAGTGGTGCGCTTGGGGGCAGTATGAGGGGATGTTGGTGGCTCTTGAAACCGGAGGCAGTGATGTAGAGATAGCTTTCCGTCCGTTTATTTGGTATGGATTTTCGTAGACCACTAATGTTGATGCTACGGCGATGATTCCTATGTTGGGATGCCCAGTGGACTTGGATGTAATGAGCAGACTTGCTTGTGGAGCAACGGGTTTGACGAAGTTGTACCGTTCTTTAGATCGGAGTTGTCGGTCTCAGTTGGAGTCAGTGGACTGCTTACACTTTGTCTTGGAGGTATAAACCGTTCTTTGTCTGTTTCTGGTTTCAGTCTCTTCTTATTGATGACTTACCCATGTAGTGTTGGGCCTACGAGATTCTTGCTATGGGTCGATTTGGGACGACCAGTGCTTGATTGCCGTACCTTGTTGATGTGCACCAAGCTACAGGAGTATAGGGAAACGAGACGTCTCGGCACTATACTTAGGCTTCGTTTGAAGACTCTTTTGGGGGGGACCCTGTCCGAGAGACATGACGTTCCATCCGTGGGTGGAGCTAGACTTTGAGTTGCTTGCTGCAGCGGCTTATTGAGGCGACGGGCCAGAGGAGGCTGTTGATCGGCTACAGCGAAGATGTCCTTTATTTAGGTGATAAGGCACGAGCCTAGGATGGAGTAGGTAGCGTCTACTTGGTTTTGGTGGATCCTCCGTGGTCTATGACTGTTTCAACGTATTTGTCTGACCGGGTTAGGTTGACCAAGGGCCTTGATGCTAGATAGTTTGTCGTAGAGGGAGCCTTGTATGATGAATTTTTTGGGACGCGCCTTTGAGGCTCACGCGTTGTGGTAGAGGAGAAGCTGCGGGTGATCATTCGGAGGCATCACAGGAAAGTGGCGAAGGTCATTCAGCAGTTGGCGGAGAGTGATGTTTCTAGTCACGGTGATGATGGTGCTTCGACCGGTAGGTATCCCCCTATGCGGAAGTGGACTTGGGGTGACGCTAGTGAATCAGCCTTTTAGTTTCTACATTTTGTTAGTTGTAGCACAGACAGTAGAATAGTATATATATACATGGATGTATAAATATTTACATTATGATATGTACAGTAGCATGCAGCATGTAGAGTAGCAAGTAGCACGTAAATGGCATGTAGCGTGTAAATAACGTGTAGCACGTAGAGTAGCACATAACATGTAAATAGTATAGGAGTACATTACACAAGCAAAGGGTACCCTAGTTGGGTTAATAAACTATTTGACTTCTATTGGTATGAGTCGTCTAAAGGAGATTTATGGCTTTTGACTTATGGGAGACGAGATGCAGGACCCAAGGGTGTCCTAAGTTTGTAGGGTACATGGAATAGGACCGAGTCAGTTAGGACATCACGGAGATGAGACGAAAGACATTTTGTAAATTTAGTGGAGACTGAGCGTGCGGGTTTATAAATAATGTGTCGTGATAGAAAACACTTTTGAAAATATAATTATCTTATAAAAATGCCTTATAATTAATTACAGCCTAATTAATTCAAGTACTTGTCCTTCATTGAATTTGTTGATTAGGGTAGTCCTTCGGGTGAGTGGGATTTCATCGGGTCGCCGGTGATCTCGAGTAGTCAAGCAGTTGACTTAACTTGGCTTAGAGAAGCCCCAGTTTGAATGGGGGTACTTGAGAGAGGTGAACCATGTCGAACTTGACATCTCTGAAGATTTCAAAACCTTTTTGCAGCTTTCCGTTGTGGTCAAACCATGGCTCTGCGAACTCGAAGTTGGAATACTCTTCACCTTCTTGCACATAGAAACTATTGAGGGAAAGGTGGTAAGGTTTCATATCAGACTTCTTGTAAGGGAGTTGCTTCTTTTTGAGTACCTCTATCTGTTTCTGCTCTGCTTTGTCAGTGGGAGTAAGCATGTATCCTAGCCCGAACAGTCCTCTGTGTTCTACTTCCTCAGTTAAGTGTGTGGGACCTTGTAAGTTCTTACCTACCCCCAGCCCTGGTATGAAGCCCATGTTTCGAAGTATCTTGTAGACGGGTTGCACCTTATCAGAAGTTCTAGTGAGATCGTTATCACATATCTGAGTTTGTGCCACTATTTCGAAACCACTGAAGAGTCGGCGGTCTTCCTCATTCTGAATCTGTAACACAGGTATTCCTTTCATATCGGTGCCTTGAGCTGTTACTAGGTTGCTGTAGAAAACTGTCACCTCATTCCCTGGCTAGAATTTCACACACTGATGCAAGGAGGACGGAACGGCATTAGATTTGTGGAGCCAAGGGCGCCCTAGCAGGATGGTGAAGGAGGATGGTATGTCAATCACTTGGAAATCCGTAGACAGAGTTTGCGTCCCCACGGATATGGGTAGAGTACCAATTCCCAACACTGATCTGCATATGGAGTCTGTTAGTACCCAACCTGAAAATGAGTTATTAGGCATTCTAGAACTCACAGGGACCTCCCAGGTATTTACAAGCTGCGCAGGACTTATCCGGAATTCCCGAAAAGCCCAGATAAGAAGATATTCTCGACTGATCGGATTAGGGATCGAAGATAGACGTTATCTAAATCATCCTCCAGAGTCCAGATTGTTCAAAGCCTTTGGAGCCGTGTCAATCCCTTGGTTTGGTCGGGCGGCCAGTCTGGGATGGGCCGGGCAGCCAGTCCTTCCGGGCCAGAATCCCTATAAATAGGTGACCTCGGTTCATAATTTCAACACACAATTCTCTCCCCCGAGTTCTACAGTCTAAACTGCAGACAGAATTCTCTCTCTAAGCCTTTCTAGCAATCCCGAAGGTCCAGCGAATCTGCGCAAGAGATTCGACTTCGTTCTTGTCAAGATTGGTGAGAATTCTACATGTTTTCTTAGTTTAGATCTGATTTATGCTAGTTTCATTATGTTGATACATCTATATTCATATGATTCATAACGTGTTCTTCATGTTCTTACTAAAATTAATAATATGCTCTATATCTAAGGTATCGATCTTCATGCTTGTGTGTTATTTCATACATGTTTCATGATGTTCTTATTACTATGTTAGATTGAACATGCTAGATCTAATGTTTTAATCCCTACTTATAATGCATAGCCGATGATGATCAACGAGATCTAGGAACTACTTCTAAACCCTAAACTTTAGGTAAATACTCCCATGATCAGTAATTCTCCAAGGATGAATATGATGAATGCACATTGATCTTATCGATGGTATAATCATTATTCTAGGGTGTGATCATATTGTATGATTCTTTCTCCTCCCCCTTCATTATGCATGATCCCGCTTCTTCTCTCTATTCCGATTATGTGCGAACTACGCTGACCTGAGCTTCTCAAACGAGAGGAACGTAGGCAATCTTCGGATCTGGTCTCAATCACTAACACACTACTAACACCTTCATCATGATAGAAAGTCCGATCCATCGGGCGATAGGAGTGATAACTTGATATTCTTCTCTTGTCGTAACTTGACCCCCGAACCCTCTCTGTTAGATTTTATCAATGTTTTAGCTCGATAAAACAACGTGACGACTCTTAATAAAGTTAAATGCCAACTTGAATATCCTAATCCCATAGAAAAGATAAAATATAGATAAATAAAAGAAAGACTTCCCGTGCGTCGCCCGCATTCGGTAAGGGGTATTCACAGTGGCGACTCTGCTGGGGACTAGCTTTGAACATCTTCAAACATAGAGGGTCAAACTTTCGTCAATATCATGATTGTATTCTTACTTGTTATTTCCCCCCTGTACTTTATCTCCTGTACATACTTGCTTCCCTTGTACTTTAGTGCGTTAACATCTTAACTGCTTTTCTAACCGTTTTGCATTGCATACATGTAAATACAAAAACTCTTTGTTTTCTCCCTAAAAAATAACTAGTTTTTGTCCGCACACTACCACTAGGTCCGTGTCACACTGCAGACCCTACTGGATACTCCACTGAGTGCACAGATTTTGGTGATCCTGTCGCCTCTATCTTCGTGGCACCATCTAACTCACTGTTCTCACTTGTGAAGCAGTCGAGGTTAATCCCTTATTCATTTCGAAACCATGCACTCACAGAGTCTAGGACACTCCAAAATTGACCGATTGGTTTGACTAGCTTTTCTTTATAGACAATTAACGTGTTGTTCATGCCGTCATCTGTTAAGTCTTTGATGAGTCGAGATCCTTCGAGAGGAAAAAGCACAAAAAAATGAAATTCCCTACAAGGATGTGCATATAGTAAGCCGAGTGATACTTTGTACAAGGATCTTAACTCGTTAAAAACTTAACGGAACTAACATAAACGTTACGTTAAATGCCTTTAAACAAGTGTTAGTCGCTAGGATCCGTTAGGTCGGTGGAAGTCGCTTGCCCTATAGGACCCTCGTCCAAATTTTCCATTTGGGAGGTACAATACAGGTGATAAACGAGGGGTCTATAGACATAGTGATGACCTCCACTGATCCAGGTTTTGTAGATAGTAACCCAAAAAGGGATACCCCTTCCAACCATTAGGACTAATAAGACATTGTTTTGTAAATAACAAAATACATTGCATGAGCCTTGTCCCGTCCTATACCTCTTGTCCGCTACCTCTATAGAGAAGAAAGTTTGGGTCCGTTCCGGTGGTCGTCTTCAACGGTCAAGTCTTCCGCAAACTCAGTCTTCAGTCTCTGCATCAACGATGTCTCCATCATATGAGCCTACTACACCTAGTGTCTCCACTCTGCCAGTCTCCGCTTCTGCAGATCCAGAAATCACCACCAGTATCAAGCCCTCGGACATTCCGCCACCTCTCCATGCTTTCTTCACCACCTCATGCTACAGATCTCCATGCTTGAGGATAGAAGCAAGTCTCTAGAAAGGGTCAATCAAGAACTCAAAGATCATCTTCATACTGAGATGAAGAAAAAGGGTGTGGAAACTAGCTTCCACAATGAAGAAGTGATCTTGGTCCAAGACGAAACAGCGCCTGCCACCTACCCTTCCAATGAGGATGCTATCCTTCTCAAGGTGCCCAACTACCAAAGGGTCCCTCCTCCTGATTTCGGTACTAAAGCAACCTCCAGCAAGGGTCCATATGAGCCGTCACCAGAATTAATGGGTAGTTACTTATCCTCTACCAAGTTGCCACCACCTTCACTACCGTTGAGTATCGGTGCCGCTGTGCCCACGGTCTCCACTACTTCTCCCACTGCTCAAGCCTATGGTAGCACAGATTTATCCAATCACCCTCTAGTGGTTTCCATGCAAGAATAGATCCGCAAGCTATCCGACACAGTCTCCAAGCAAGCCGCTCCGATGTTAAAACTATTGACCCAAGCAATGTGGGTGCTCTACCTAGACTCATCTCGACAGTTATGTGCTAGCCATGAGAGCCCGCGACTGCACCAATGAGCAAATGGCCCGAGTCTTCCATACTACTTTGGACAGGATCGCTCTCCGTTGGTTCTTGAGTTTGGATCCTTCCGAACGCGAGACATGGGAACAAATCACCACTACTTTCTGCGAGAAGTATTATTTGAACCTAGATTGGCACGTCAACCGTACTTATTTAGAGAACACCATGCAGAGGCCCGGCGAGCATATCTATGACTTCTACAAGAGATGGAATCACAAGCTAGCGGAAGTACAATACCTCCTAAGGCAAAGGAACAAAAGAAAATCTTCTTCAAATGCTTGTTTCCCGAGCTTAGGGTGGCGATTGGTAATGGTTACTTTCCCGATCTGCGAGAAATGGTCGATGCTGGGTCAGACATGAAGCCGACATTACTGGTGTTGTTAAAGAAACTGCCAAAAGCGGAATACCTC